>SKCR01043625.1:0-169686 GCA_019454045.1 Zanthoxylum bungeanum
AATATGCAATATAGGTTACGTGTATGCATGTATGCAGGAGTTTTCTTATCCCGTTGGGTTAGGTCTTCCGCTGGCGACCAAGTCTTCTCAAGCAAAGTACAACTTCAACCTGTCGACATTGATTGGTTCTGTGAATTCATTTCCTTCCAAGTCTGATAGCTTCACTGCTCCATTTCCCAGGACTTTCTGAATGATGTAAGGTCCTTCCCAGTTAGGCCTGAATTTTCCTCTCGGATCCGTCGTCGACGGCCTCGACTGCTTAAGTACCAAATCACCCTTTCTGATCTTTGTGGGACGTACTCTCTTGTTGAATGCCCGGGCTAGCCTCTTCTGATACAACTGCATGTGATACAAAGACTTCGTTCTCTTCTCATCTAACAGTACCAACTGATCAAATCTCTGTGCGGCCCATTCCTGTTCCGGTAATTCTGCCTCTGCTAATACCCTCAGGGACTGTATTTCCACTTCTACTGGTAATACTGCTTCCATCCCGTAGACCAAGGAGTAAGGTGTTGCACCTGTGGCCGTTCTGACCGACGTTCTGTACCCCCACAAAGCATACGGTAACTTCTCGGCCCAATCTCTACAATTTTCTGTCATCTTGGCTAAAATTGTCTTTATAGTTTTGTGGGGCCTCTGCCTCAACTGCCCCATTTGCCTGCGGCCTGTACGGTGATGACTTGTGGTGGCCTATCCCATGCCTCTGTAACATTGCCTTCGTCTCTCCTTGAAACTGGACCCCGTTGTCCGTCACTACATGATGCGGCATACCATACCGACAAATGAGGTTCCGAGCTATGAACTTTGCCATCTGCTTCGCTGTAACATTACGGAAGGATTCAGCTTCCACCCACTTTGAGAAGTAATCCACTGCTACTACTATGAAGCGATGCCCATTAGATGCATTCGGTCGAATTTCCCCGATCATGTCAATCCCCCATGCTGAGAACGGCCATGGCTCTGACAGCCCGTGCAATTCTGTGTGCGGTAAGTGATTCAGATTACCATGTGCTTGACAGTCATGACAGTGCTTTACCATCCTTGCGCAGTCTGTCTCCATAGTCGACCAATAAAACCCCCTGTCTCACTATCTTGCGGGACAAGTTCAACCCATTCATGTGCGGACCACATACCCCAGCATGTACCTCTCCCATCACTTTCTGAGCCTCTTCTTTTCTCAAACATTTTCTGTACCTGACGCTGAGACAAGCCAACTGAACTCATGACTGATACAAACTGTCGGAGATGCACCCTCGGATCCCCATTCCCGTTGAACTTAGCCATATCTGGCATCTTGAACTGTGCCGGCAACTGTTCCTCAAAAGTCAATGTGTCATAATCCAGCAGATCCTCATTCTTACCCCTCATCTTGCGGGTAACCGACTCAACCTGATCCCGAAGTTTCTGTAGCTCTGTCTGAGACCCAGATACTCTGCCTGCTGCATACTCTGCCATATCATCATCAAAAGCGGGGATATCATCTCCCAATCTGTTCGGATTCCTCTTGCCTCACATCCCCAGAATTAACCCCGGCACGAGACCCAGCTATACTACAGCCATAGCAGTAGTCAAAGCCTGCAACTGTTCAGTGATCTTGGCGAGACCATTCTCTAACTGATCCATACGGGACACCTCATTATCGGATTCACTCATACTTGTTCTTTTAGTGAGTCTGGTTCCTTCTCTAACCCAAACGGTATCTATGGTGTCTTTTGAGACACAAAGGATGTCAACAGGGTATATGTATGCATGATATGCATAAGAAATATATAACCTATATTAAAGCAAATAAAATTCTCAAACAAATCGGCCTATTATCATTTTAGAAGCTTTTGGGACAATTGTCATAAGGGTGAACCCGTCCCAGTTTAAATGGCACAACGAGTTCATGTCTTACGGCAAAGAGCCCAACTAAATCCAAATGATAATATTCCGAAGACAAGCACTCAAGGTGGCCCATCAATCACTTAGAAGCTTTTGGCCCAATAGTCATGAAATACGTTCTTGTCCCAGTTTAAATGGCCCAACAAGCCCATATCCCATGACAAATGGTCCAAATGGATCCAAACGGTGATGTTCCCAAACATAAGCATAGAAGGGAGATAATGCAAACATAACATAATAATTTTTTTCATAATGGCCCATCAACATTTCAGAAGCCTCGGGCCTAATAGTCATACAGTACGAACTTGCCCCGGTTTAAATGGCCCAGCAAGCCCGATTTCTGACAATAGTCCAACTGCATCCAAATGAGGATGGTCCACAAGCACATACTCAAGGAAATAATTGCTACTTTAACCATATAAACCAGTCTATGGGTGGGTTTGCAAGAGTATGGACAAAGGCTCTCACTGGCGAAGGATAGCCCACAACTAGGTCTCCCCACTCAAGGGTTCAAGTGACCAAGTGAGCGTATCCCTTTTTATACACTAAGGTACGTGCCAATGAGCTATGGTGTGTGACGGACTGTCAAATGGATTTCCCGTTGTAGATTCCCCAGAGGGAAGGTGGAGCGAGGCTCACTTAAGTACCCAAGCCTCTTAGGCTCTTATCGCTTGGTGTCAGGAATAAACAACGAGTCCTCCAAATTAGTCCATCACAAAGGCTACAAGTAGATGGTCATGTAGGTATCCTCACAGCTTTTCCTTCTAGAAAGGTAGTGAGTGAAGGAAGACACCAAACCATTACCTAGCCTTAAAGTGCCCTTGATTAAACCCTCACTTATCCACTATAGACATGGCCAATTAAAACATAAATCCACTCATTACAAGACAAATTTCGGGGCAATTCTCACATCCCCAGTGGAGTCGCCAGACTGTGGGACACAGAAACTGGGCGACGCCGTTCCTAGGCTCGCGGCCTAGTTTGGGAAGGATTACATAACATGGAGTCGCCACCCGGTGTGACCGGGACAAAGATTTAAGGCCGCACTCACCCCTCGCAAGGGAAGACCTCAAACCGTTGGGTTCGGAATGGTCCCTTACTTATGTCACTTGTAATGAAAAGATTTATATAATAATTTAAACAAGCTGAAGTAACAATTATTTCTAAGGGTATCATGCTTCTAAATTCACATATATAAGATAAAATATGCGCCTAAATATACATGTATTTCATATATAAAATTGCATGCTTAACATATATCAAGATAGCAACGAACATACAACTTTGTACATCACATTCAGGAAAAACACAAGCACACATACTAACCATACAAGCATACGTGGTAACCATACAAGCACACATATGGGCACTTTTCCAAGTGGTACGTGGAATTGTAGCCCAAGTACAGACCGCACTACCGTCCATTCGGAATCGGCTACGGAATTTACGTCTGGGTTTCCATCCGATATACCGCAAGAAATAATACTCAAATGTTATCATGACACAAGCATATGAATGGTGATACATTGACACATTTACAAAAGAAAGATCAACCAATAGGCAAATATGCATGCATATAATAAGACAGACTCAGTTCAGTGTGTGCACGTTCGTGTAGCGTTCGTAAACGCGTTCGAACGGTAAACAGAAGGTTCGCGTTCGTGTAACGTCCGAGAACGTTTGAACGGAACCAGACCTGATGCATTATGAAACTAAGACAGTGGATGCGCGTTCGTGTAGCGTTCGTAAACGCGTTCGAACGGAAAAAGAAGGTTCACGTTCGTATGGCGTTTGTTAACGCGTTCGAACGGAAATGAGACAGAATGCTCACGTTCGTATGGCGTTTGTTAACGCGTTCGAACGGAAAGGAAACAGAATGCTCACGTTCGAGTAGCGTCCGTAAACGCGTTCGAACGGAAAGGAGACCTGATGCATGATAAGGCAAAATGTATGCGCGTTCGAGTTGCGTTTGCAAACGCGTTCGAACGGACACGGACCTGATGCATGAAAATGGGATGTAATACGTAAACAAAAATAAGGGGCGCGGCGAAGTACTGCCATAAAGGTGACCTTTTGGGGCTCTTGATCTCTCAAAGAGAGGACCTTTAGACCAACATACTAAGCTCATGCGCATCACATTACACATACAAGAATAGAACCAATCATGTCAACCAAGTATGCCCGATTGAACACATCTTCCGTCCAATCTGAACACACATCAACCGGCGCGGCAAAGCATCGTGGTAAAGGGCTTTTAGCCTCTCCCCATAGGGGATTTCACGTCACACTTACTAAGCCCATGCGCTCGATTGACTCATACGAAAATAACGATAATAATAATATTAAACTAAGTATGCCCGATTGAACGTATCTAGCGTCCAACCGAACATACATCAACCGGCACGGCGAAGTAGTGTCACGAAGGTGGCCTTTTCGGCTCTTTGTCTCCTAAATGGAGGACCTTTGGACTAACTCACTAAGCCCATGCGCCTGGTTGAATCATGCATAACTAACGACATATTGAGTTCAGGTAAAACAAACTAAATAAACAAGGGCAACACAACAAAAGAAAGATGGTGTCATTTACCCAAGCGGTACGTGGAATTGTGGCCCGAGTACAGATCATATTACCGTCCATTCGGAATCGGCTATGAAATTTATGTCCGGGTTTCCATCCGATATACCGCGAGAGTTGACACCTCTCTCATTCATCCAATACCCACAACATACCTCATACACACAATGGTACCACAAATACAGAAAATATAATCAAAATAAATAACCGGAAAGTAAAAATGAGAATAAATGTGAAAGATACCCTCAGGTCTAACCTTTTAAGCCGTCTCTCGGACTCACGTTCCACGAAGATCGAAAGGGGGTAAAAGCTCCGCAACTTTTCTGGTCTGCTGGTTCAACGTCCTAGCTCACTTTCACCGCTTTGCCTACGATTCGAACTCCGTTCTGCTCCTATTCGGCTCCTGTTTTGCTGCTCACTGCACGGGCTACCTGTTTCAATGTTTTCAAAGAACTATTCCAAGTTGTGTGGGTTTTTTAGTGCAATCAAAAGTGATTACTTTTAAGGTTATCTATGTAGTTTTCTAAGTTACTGTTTTTTAAGGATTTTGGGCTACGGTTTTAAGGTAATCTAGGTGGTTGTTTTGGCGTGTGTTTTAGAATTCGGCTATGGGTGAGTTTGGGTTCGGCTATGGGGTGGTCTTGTGGTGGTTTCTTTGTTTTCTTTTTGTGTGTGTATGAAGTTTTTTCTCTTGGATGTGTTTTGGGTGTGTAGAGAGAGAGTTTAGAGAATTTTCGAGAGAGCTTGGGTGTGAATGTGTTGTGTGAAGGGGAGAATGGCCTTGGTTAGGGGTTGTTTATATAGAGAATGGCTAGGGTTGACAAGGGAAGGGATTTGTGCATTAAATTAGGATATGATTTAGTGTTTAGCAAGGAAAGTCAAAGATTGAGGGGGGACAAATTTGGTTTAGATTAGGAAGTCAATACTTTTAAATTGGTGGATATCTTATTGAATTAGGAAGTCAATATATGATTGGCTTTAATTGGTTAAGATTGATTTTAATTAGGCAAATCTTAATTTTAGTTTTAGTATATAATATTTTTGATTCATTTATATTAGGCATGATTTTAGTTTAAGTTGGTAATTGTTTATTTTATTGGTAAATGGTTTAAATGTTTTATATTTAATTAATATTTAATTAATATTTGATTATTTAATTTGGGATGTGTTTTATGGGCTTTGGGGAGCTAAATGGGCTGGGCGTGAGGCTAGCAGCAAAAACCAGAATTACCGGCTCCGTTCGAACGCCTCATCGCACGCGGCACGAACGTCCGCAATCTGCACGAGGTTCGAACGAAGTAACGAACGCAGCACCAACGAAGACAGTGAGCTTGTTTATCCTGAATTCCCCCTTCCGATATCCGTTTCCCGCGGCTTTCATGACTCAAAAGGTAGTGCCTCCAAATGAGACTCATCATCGGGTTTCACATGCGAAAATGCAATGCCTACAACTAGGTCCCTTCAACTTTTCTACTTGTCTTGCTGGCATAATGAGGTAAGTTTTAGTATATTCTGTCACATCGTCACCATCTGAGGCCAATAGTAATCTCTACTTTAGTATACATGAGTCCTCTGCCATCTTGGGGACCGTCCTATAATGTATCATACATTCCTTCATAATGGTCATCCGTAGGTTTTTCTGCCTTGGGAATGTTCAGGCGATTCCTATGGTCCACAATAGCCCATCCTCAAACCGGACCGACGAGCCTTGCCCTCTCTTTATACCGGCTTCAAAAGTGCTTTAGACACAGAGTCATCTTTCTAAATTTTCTTCGGGATAAGTTCTCGGATTGGTGAAGAGATAGTGTTGAAGGACATGTTGGCCAACCCTTCACGTGATTAAGCTCGGACTTTTGACTCAAAGCTCTGCAACCTAATTCAGACATCCTGTTTTGTGTTAGAAGTGAAAAGCCAACTCGGCCAAGAACTCTTGCCATCGAGCCTGTTTTGGTGTAAGCTTCGGTGGGTAAGAAGATGGCTGACTGCGGAGTTGTCTGTTTTTACCATAAATCTCGACCCCAAGAGGTATTGTGTCCACACCTACAAATAATGTATCACCGCTAAGAGCTCATTCTCATATTTCGTATATCACCGCTCCGTTTTAGAAAGCTTACGACTTTCATAGGTGATGGGATAACCCTATTGTAGCAATAATACTCCCATTGCAAATTCGGAGGCATCCGTTTGAACTTCAAATGATTTGCCAATATCTGGGAGTATGAAAACTGAATCTTCCATCATCGTTTCCTTTAGGCTCTCAAAGGCTTCTCTGCATGCATCAAACCATTCCCAAGTCACCTCATTCTTCAACAGTTCAGTCAGGGGTGTTGCCTTCTTTGAGTATTCATTCACGAATCTCCTATAATAGTTGGTAAGTCCAAGGAACGATCGTAGTTCTCTAACATTGGTTGGAGTGTTCCACTCATGAATTTCCCTCACTTTCTCTATGTACATTTGGATATGCCCTTGTTCTATAATATGTTCGAGGAATCTGATGCGTTCTTCAGCGAAAGAACATTTTCCCTCTTCACATAGAGTTTATTATCCTTCAGCTTTTAGAATACCATGGCCAGATGTCTTTTATGCTCCTATAAGTTGGTGCTATAAACTACAATGTCGTCAAGGTAAACCACTACAAACTTGTCAAGATATTCATGGAAAACTTCATTCATTAATGTGTAAAATGTGGCGGGTGCATTAGTCAACCCAAATGGCATCACCAAGAACTCAAAGGCTCCACAGTGAGTGACACAAGTTGTTTTAGTTCATCCCCTTCGATGATCCTCACTTGGTAGTATCCCGAACATAAATCTAGCTTCGTAAAATATCTTGCCCCACTCAACTGGTCGAACAAATCTGCTATAAGCGGGATAGGGTAGGTGTTCCGCATCATCAACTTATTCAAAGCCCTGTAGTCTATGCACAACCTCAAACTTCCATCTTGTTTCTTCTGAAATAATACGGGGGCTCCAAATGGGGCTTTCGAAGGCCTGATGAAACCTGCCTATAATAGTTCATCCAATTATTTACGAAGTTCCGCCAATTCTGGTGGGGCCATTCGGTAGGGTGCTCTTGCCGGGGATTTGGCCGAATGAACTAATTCAATCTGGTGGTCAATGAACATTCTTAGAGGTAGGGCATTGGGAAGCTGATCAGACATCACTTCCGCAAACTCTTTTAACATATTGTTGATCTCGGGTGCGATGGTTCCCTATCTCATTTCTCTAATTGGTGTAGGGATGACAATGAATGTTGGTTACCGCCTCTTGATCCCCTTTTTGAGCTGCAGTGCGGATAAAAGTTTCACTTCATTGGGTGATTTCACCTTTGCTGGCACTATTACAGGTTTTTCCCCTATAATAACAACTCCCTACAGCTAAGACGGGAATGGCCCATTTATCGAGAAAGAATTCCATTCCCAGAATAATATTAAAGTCGTCCATTTGAACCGCCACAAGGTCCGTATGACCCTTCCGACGTGTCGATCTTCACATTTACTTTTCTCGCTAACCCACTCGTGGGTAGCGCTTGTGAATTGATCGCCTTCATGTGACTCGTGTCTTGCTCCAACTTGAGCCCTAGACGCTTCGCTTCAGCTGTAGAGATAAAGTTATGGGTGGCTCTCGTGTCCACCATAACGCTTTTGGTTGGAACCCCATTAACCGAAACATCAATAAATATAAGGCATTTCCTTGAGACCTTCGGAGTTTCTGGTTGTTTGTTTAAGGTATTAAGCATCCCCAATGCTACCAATTCGACTAGCTTCTTCCCCTTTTAGGTTTTCCGCGGCCGCACGTCGACATTATTCTTCTTCTTGTGCCATGCTGTCATTCTAGACTTCTTAGGGCACTCCATAGCTTGATGTGGCCCATCACATATCCAACAAGTCATGGGTTTTTTTCCATTCGGATGACCATTCTGAGGTGAAAGCCATTTAGGGCTCGAGGAACTTGACTCTCCTCTCTTGTCCGCTCCCCCACTCCTGTCGCTGCTCCAATTTCTAGCCTTTTTATTCCCATTGTCATTACTAGTGGGTGCATGCAAGAATCTCTTTGACGGAGGTCCATCAAGCGAGTAATCTATTAATTTCTCCGTAACAGCTTATGCAGAGGAAAAATCCTTTACATACTGCCTCTGTAACTCAATTCTAGCCCAATGGTTCAACCCCTCGATGTGTTTTAGATCCTCCCAATTTGTGATGGTGCACCGTCCTTCCCGAATCTCTATGTGTTTTGCCCTCCACCATGACTTGACATCTCCAAACAAGTACATCAACGTTATCAAGACCTTTTCCTCTTCTTCCT
The DNA here is from genome assembly GCA_019454045.1 of Zanthoxylum bungeanum. Classification (NCBI taxonomy): domain Eukaryota; kingdom Viridiplantae; phylum Streptophyta; class Magnoliopsida; order Sapindales; family Rutaceae; genus Zanthoxylum; species Zanthoxylum bungeanum. The sequence continues at coordinate 8,764 of SKCR01043625.1, forward strand.
CTATCTGTGAAGCCTTGAAGTATTGCTCCATATCAAAGAGGAAATTATCGAGTGCTTGTGCATCTCTAACACCCTCATAAGCTTTAGGCTCTGGAATTTTGGATCTATTCTGTTCTATATTTGGAGTAGTTGTTGGCAGGTTTGATACGGCAAGGGCGGTGAGGTTCACCCTTATGCTCAATTCGGCCAACTATTCTCTTAGTGTATTCATCGCATCCAACCAATCATTAGCTTGTCCTTCTTCTCGTGGGGAACTAGTGCTAGCTCCCTTAGTTTGGACCTCTAAGGCACTTACCCTAGCAGTTAGGGTTTCAAGTATCCTTATAGTTTGTCTGAAGTTTTCGACATCCGAAATTTTATTCGTCAGTGTTGTGATGTAGCTATCAATATCAACCAACTTTTTCTTGATAGCATCCAAACACATTTTTGTAGATGATTTTATAGCCATTCTATAATTCCAATCTTGAATGACGCTCTGATACCAACTGTCACGGTCCGAACTTTGGGGTCACCAAGTTGGGTGTGACACTTGTTAAGTTGTACCTAACAAGTCAGCCTAGAATTGAGCTTGCAAGGACAAACTCATGGTTAGCCATCTACAAATTGTAAGCGTTATTAAGCGACGAGAGTTTATCATACATCGATTGCACACATTCACATGGCACGAGATAAGAAAGTATACATTAGACATATACATACACATTCAAGCATCATATTCAGACAAAGCAAAGAGATACCAAATGAAACACATTTCATTAATCAAGCCAACTAAGGGCAGGGAGTACACAGCTTAAGCCCCTAGTATGCTGGTGGCCAAGGCCCTTCTAAGGTGCCCGAGTCACCCCTATAAAGAGGTTTTAAAGACATTGCACAAGTGGCACTAGGAAACACACATGATGTTTGAGTTGTCACCCCCTTAAAATAAAAATAAGGAAAATAGAAAAGTGCACACTAGCACCACAACATAAGTGACCATAGGCAAGACATTGGTCCTGGACAAGCTTGAAGTGTAGGTGCGTTACACTTGGCCTGGCCTGCTCATGACTCATGAGAGATATATATCTGAAGAGGTCCAATTCATAAATGTATGTTTCCAAGGAAAATCAAATAAATCCTGCTGAGCACGACACTGTTTGGAAAATCAAATCAAATAAATTATTGATCAACTTATTTATTTATTTATTTATATTATTAATTAAATTCATTTATTTAATTATTTTTAATATCTTTTTTGACTGTATTTATTTAATACACTTTATATCTTTTATTTATTATATTTATTTTTTTCTACTTTATTTACCATATTGTAATACATAGTAATGAGTATATCACCAGTGCATCATATGGAGATTTTGAGGGAACATAAATTAGAATTTATATTTTTATATATTTGCGTATATTTCTTTTTGTGTATTATTACATATACTTTTCTCTGAACATGGCTAAAGTAAAATTGGTTTAAGAGACTTTTCATTTGAAGAAAGTATTTGTTCTCAAGCTATACATAAAGTTGTTTTAGTCATAAATATTAAATTATTGCTAACATTGTACGAGCCAAATTTATGGTAAGGACCCAAATGTTATTATGTCTCATGTCCACGCATCAGACAAAGCTTAATTAGCACACGAGGGCCCTGAATCAACTCGCATGAATCATAGACACGGCGTATGAGCCTATACGTCTCCCAAACGACATAGAGGCTTCCAAGAGCTTATACAACTTATAAGGGCTTCGATAAGATCCTAATAATGTTATTTGATGTCTCTTTCGACATTATCAGACCATTCTATGCTCTAGTTCATTCTTAATAAGTAAACTAAGTCTTTGGATTAAGGAAAATTACATACAATCGCGGTGGTATAATCCAAATACTATAGGGATTACACCTAATCTCAGACATTTAGGCACTCTTAATTCGACTCTGATTTGACTACAATTTCCTAAAAAGAATTTGAGTACGACTATTCCAAGGAATCATAGTGCGACTTGAAGACTACTTCACAACCTATAAAATGAGATGGGGACCAAGAAAAGATTCATTGAAACTTTGACATTCACACTCGACTTCTCAAAGTATACAACCCCCTAAACACCAGCCCACACGGTAGCCTACTAAGATCAAGGTAACCCTAAACCTTGTTCTTCCATCTCTTTCCGCTTGTCATCATCACTGACTTGAACTTCGGAGTGCCTATGGCATCCACCACACTATGATAATTACTTTACGCTCACTCTACCTTTTTTTACAGGATTGCTGATGTCGCCAACATACAAATTCTCGATTATAGGCCGAAGGCGAAATTCAGCGTCTACCGTGGGGCCCCGATGATTCATAGCAAGTAAAACATCTTTCAATCTACGATCCGTACAACACATTTACACTCATGGCTTCTGGTCAAGCTTTGTCGAAGTTAGACCGGTGAAATATATGTTTTGATATGATTTATAATAATTTCATTTCTACTTTGTTATCATTGCTAGTTATGCATGTTTACTTATAGTTTGTTACTGTCATTCTGTTTTATGTCATTTATTTGCTATTGTTGCAACTTTATTATTGTAATTATTATTGTTTTAGTACCGCTATTATCTGTGTATGATTTTGTGTTTTCCTGGCTCCCTGGTTTTGTAAAATATATATGGCCAGACTTACTATAAGTCCGGTCGGGTATCATTGATACAAAGAATGTTCAGCCAGGCTTACCCGAAGTCAGGTCAGTGAGATATGCTCTACTTTGTTTGGTTACTATCTTAATATTATTTCAACAACTCATGAATATTCATTTCGCCTTTATTGCCCTTATTATTGAATGATTGCGTTTTTATATGCTTAAATTATTGTTGCATAATTATGCAACTTAAGACACGTTTATACCTCTATGAAATTTTGATATTATACTAGCATTAGTAAGGGACAGTTCCGAAACAAAACAAGTGTGGGTCGGCCATTGAAAGAGGCGTAACATGACCTTAAATCGATCCCAGTGTCTTATATTGGGTTGCGACTCATTTATTCTTTGATTAGTCCATGAGGGCCATTTGTACTCTCTACGGGCTGTGAGCCTAATGTAGGGGTGGCAAAATGAATCAACAAATCGAATTTGTATCGAATTGTAAACGAATCGAATCGAAATATGATGGATTCGTATTCGATTCATTTATTAAACGAATCCTAATATCAGGATTCGTATTCGATTCGTTTATTAAACGAATCGAATACGAATATTCATTTAGTCATGATATTATTTAATATCATAATTTACTATAGTTGATTTACATTCATTATTCATAAATATATACATATAAAATATGTAATTAATATATTTATTAAAAATATCTCACCAAATATTGAAAATATTATTTTTTTCTATGGTAATTAGCCATAATTTCTAGAATCTTAATTGAAAATAATAATAACTAGTAAAAAAATAATAAAACGAATCATAAATGAATAAACGAATCCATGAGCTTAAATTCGTATTCGATTCGTTTAATAAACGAATCAAATCGAATTGACCCATTTATTAAACGAATCAATTTTTCCAAACCCGTATTCGTTTTAAAGTGAATCGAATCGAACGAATAAACGAATCGTGACCCAAATTGTCACCCCTAGCCTAATGGTGTCGTGGTTGCCGACATTATAGTCACAACGGTAAACTCCCATTCGCTCCTACATATGACTACTCCACTGGGGATAGAGAATCGGCCCCGAAAAATACCTTGTAGTATTTATGGAAAGATTGAGGTTAATCATATCTTCATATTTTGCATACAATTTAAACCCCGATGGCGTTGCATATCGAGAAATCATTTTCACTCAAGGTGGTGGATTGGTATGTGATGATAACCATCACTTATTGGCACATACCTTTAGGTATAAAAAATATGCGTTCATTTATCGATTGAACCCTTGGGTAGGGAGACCTAGTTATGAAAAAACCTTCGCCGATGAGAGCCGAAGCCTGAACCATTGATAAGCCAACATGTAAGCCAATGTTTGTTTTCCTATAAGCCTCCATAATGCTTGTGTTTTGGCCTTAACCATTTGAAGTCATTTGGTATTTTTACCATGAAACGTAAACTTATTGGGCCTTCCACTAGAACAAGTTTGTATTTCATGATAATTGGGTTAATTACTTTTAAATGTCAATAGGCCGCCTTGTTTGAAAACCTTGTTAGGCCTACAATATTTATTTATAATCCAATCGTGCCAAAACACGAGTCTGATACATGTACTCGCTTTCTTCCAGAAATATATGCGTTGTTTTGGTCCATTTGGACATTCTTAAAATATTTCAAGGCATATACCCAATAATCGTGTGTTGGGATATATGCCCTAGAGATTCATGTAATGTAAACAGAATTATATTCTATGAAATAAAATGATGCATTATTTATTTATCAAAGTGTTTGTTTAATATCACATATTGTAAATTATCTTGTTTACATAGATTACTCATGTTCATTCGGACTGAGTGTATGAGTGTCATACACAAGATGATTTAAGTCTGAAGTTAGTAATCTAAAATAGTCCATATAGAGCAAACAAAACCAATACTTTGTTTACGGTTTATCTATAGCTACGGTCCATTCTATAATTATATGGCGACCTTGATCCGAGATCGTCCATGTGGTGACATGAGAATGGAGACACCTTATATGATGTGATCATATAGGACTGGACCCATATAGAAATGAGTTTCTTATAATATTCGTTTAATAAAGAAATCCATTTCAATCTATTATATGGTCATAGATGGATTGATCTTAATCCTGAATGTACTACGAACTCCTGCATGGTAGGCTATGTCATTTGATTTACAAAAGTGAGGTTGTGTGTAGCAATCCCGACCAATAGCTACGTACTTTGGGAACATAGTTTGGTGTGTAGCTGAGGACGTTTTACATAGATATGGAGTTCACTCATTCTTGTGAGAAGTAGAGGAGTATCTCCTTAAGGGTTGATTCGGTACTTGAACGGTTAGAGCGCTCAAGTCTTTCTATTACGAAATAGAAAGATTAACATTTATAATGGTTATGAATAAATCGTTCATTAGAGAATCAATGGTACTTAAGGTAAAAATAATTAGAGGGGTATAAAGGACATTATGATCCGACTCTAATTATGAGATATTCGTGAATGACCAATCCGTATGTAATGACTATATTGATGGACAACGACGTGGTTCAGCTTAAATTATCTATCTGCGGTAACGAGAATCCAGCTTTGGGTTTTTAGTGAAATAACCCGAAATTAATAATACAAAATATTTAATTAAGAGTTTAATTAATATTCTGGGATTATTGGAGATCGGAACCGTAGGTCCATTTGGTCCCCGTGTTAGCTCGATATACTATAGCAGATTAAATATAATTGGATAGTCCAATTATATACTCACATATATATAATATATATTATTAATATGATTAATAATATTATTTTATCACGCTTGAAACTATATATTAATTTTAATATATAGTTTTATAATGAATGATTATATGATAATTATTTATTATTAGTTATTAAATGATTTAATATAATTCAATAAAGGTTTATTATTTTAAATTTCGAAAAATAGGTTTTTGGAAACCTTTGGTTTGTTTTTGGTGGTTACACCTTTTAAAAGGTGATTACAATTTCTTTTTTATAACATCTTTTTCATTAAGGAAATTAAGCATTTGCTGTTATAAAATTTTGAAAAACATCTTAGGGTGGCCGGATTTTTGATTAAGGGGAGGGGAATGATTTGTTTTATTTTGGAAATAAAAAACCCTAGGTATATAAAGAAAATTATATATATATTTTTTGCCTAACCTAAGCCATTCTAACCCTAGCCACCTTTCTTGTTCTTAGAATTCTCTCAAGAGTTAAGAAAATAAAAAGAAGAATAAAGAAAAACCAAAACAAATACTTGTGTGACTTTTAATCTCTAAAGAGTTTAGAGATTTGTTTGTGAGCATAGCCCACTCTATTTTCTATTTATGACGAGACATAGCACGGAAGGCTATTTGGTGCCGAACCAAAATCACCACTTACTCATTTTCTTATACTACTCATGGCAGAGAACATATTTTTCTCACTGCCACCACCAAAAGTTGTGTAACGGGGTTTCGTTTGATTTATTTTTGATCCAGAATTTTTAGGGAATATTTAGGGGTGTTTTGAGACTGTGTTGGGGCTGTTCTTAACTAAAAAATCAGACCTGAAACACATTGGCAGTTCACGTAAAGAGAGGATGATTTAGGCAGTGAGCTGAGCGCGTTTTCGGGTCTAAAACAGTCCAGATCTGATCTGTCATTCGGGGGCTGTTCGGGGACTGAAATTTTATTCAAAACAGAAGCAAAATTTTAGTGGAGGAATTGGTAACATTCAACCAAAAGAAGAGAAGGGCAGAAAAACTTTTCTAGTCCGATCTCGGGTACCTAATGTGTTTCCACCGCGCTAGGAAAGTGGTTCCTACACCGTGATTACTAAAGATCCAATTCATTGCTTTTAAATAATGTCATGATCCCTATATTAGGCTTATTTTTATGTAAATGGGTGGCCCTTGTCTTCTAGCGATGGAAAAGAACCGAAGTAGCCAAAGTTCACATTTTCAGTGTAGGTGAGAATAAGTTTGTGTACTTCCCGTTGGTGCATAAGCTAAGCCAATCCTAGGGAATATATTGAACTTACCATAAGTATGGGAGGGATAAGGTTGGAAGGATAGATGCTGATGATTGTGCATTCCATGCATTCCATGCATACATGTATCATATTAACCATTTTGATCACAACCATCATAGTGGCATGTTGGATTAGGAAGGAAGACAGGTTAGCCAAGAAGCAGTTAGCGAATCCATAAATAGCCAGCGGAAATATTTTCCACGTAGATCAATTGTAAACAACCGTGAACAATATGGTAGAACAATTGCAGACCCTGACCAACTTTATAGGTAACCTGACAGATCCTCGGGCTATGAGGGTCGAAACTGGTGAAAAGAGGCACATAGAGCCTATCGATAGAATAACCAAAGAAATCCCATCCCTGGATGATGATATGGCTGAATATGCTACAGCCAAGATGGCCAATACCCAAACTGAACTTCAAGCGCTGAAGGAACATATGGAGTCAATTGCCCAAAAGATGAAACGCAAACACAAAGATCTTTTGGATTATGACACAATGAATTTCGAGGAATAATTACCTGCCGAGTTCAAGATGCCAAACATAGTGAAGTTCAATGAGAACAGAGATCCAAAAGTTCATCTCCATCAGTTTGTGTCTATGATGAGTGCTACTGGCCTTTCCAAGCGTCAAGTCTTGAAGATGTTTGGGATGTCCCTCGAAGGAGCACCGGTAGCGTGGTATTATGGCCTTAAAAAGGCGATAAAAGATGATTGGAAGACCTTGTCAGAAGCCTTTTAAAACTTAATATGTGACAGATATAGAGATTGATATGTCGCTCCAGAATTTAGAACACACGAAGCAGAAGTCCAAAGAAAGCTTCAAGGAATACCTGGATCACTGGAGAAGTCGTTTGCTGAAGATGCGGACGAGGCCATCGAAACATGACCAATTCAAAATGATTATCAAGAGTACCAAATCCTCTATCTACAATAAGCTAAGGAGAATGACCTTCATGATGACAAACGTTCGGCATTTTAAGGAGACTGTCATGGACATAGAAAAAGAAGAAGTAGAGAACAGGAAGCTCTATAGCCAGAGGCAGTAGAAGAAGAACCGTAATGAAGGCTCATGGAATTCTGAAAATGGAATAGTAGAATTGAACACCATACATAACCGAAACTTCTCCAACATGGGAAAACCACTAAAACAAGTACTTGAAGAACTAAAAAGACAGGTCTTTTAAAGCTGTTGGACCCACAACAGAAACCGATGATCAAATACGACAACTCGGCCTACTACTGTACATTTCATTAGGCCTGTGGTTATGAGACTGAAAGATGTGCTTGCATAAAACATGAAAATCAAGACTTGATTGACAAAGGCAAAATATCTAATCCTGAAGGGTACCACTCTTATGCATGACTGTTGCATTACATCTTTCTTTGTTATGTAATGATTTTTTAAGTGTTCAATGATATTAAACTCAGTCTTTCTCAAAAAATATTATGTCTCTCGGAAAATTGAGCATGTCTAAATCCTTAAGGCAATTCTTTAACCTTGGAATCACATGCAGAATGCCATCTAAAATATTGCACATTAAAACTGACACTTAGAACTGCATTACCCTTTTAGAACTAATTTATACTGGCATGACCAAAACACTTTACACTCATTTGATTCGCTTCAAAAAGTCAAGGATGAGATGACATTAGGTTAAAGAGATGACGCAAACAAAACAAGAGAAAGAGAGAAAAATAAAAAGAGGAGAAAAGAAAATAGTGAATCATATGAAAAAACCACTCCGCTGTTTGAATTATTTAGTAATCAAGAGTATCATGAACCCCATGAGTACTTTTGTGTCAAACGATAATTCAAATATTGAGTATGAAAATCAACTTGAGTTGGTGAAATTATTGAGTAACCATAGGCTCGTAATACAAATGTGAAGTCTTTGATTTAAAAGATAATTTGACGACTTTAGAAAGCAAGGAATAAAGATAAACCCTATATAAAATAAAATTCTAAAATCTTGTTGATCCTTATCTATATTTAGCACGAACAGAAATCAATCCGGGTTGCGTGAGTTCTTTGTGAGAAAATCACACACACACGGAGAAGAATTTGAAAGGTGAAACCTTTGTTGGAGTTGAATTTTTGATTTGGGCAATGCTTACACTTTGAAAAGAGACGAGATTTCAAGAAGAAAATATTTTGAGAACATACAAAGAGCCATTGCATGATAAAGAGGAGTTTCGAAAGGAATGTTGATTAGAGAACCCCGAAGGATAGCCTGGGCAAAAGTGAGATGAAACCTGATGACATATATGTAGACAAACATCAAGACTCATGCACCCTCTTAAGCTGAAGATCGAGAATACAACTAGGTTCATTTGCGCACATGCATACATGTATACATGCATACATATCGATAACATTTCTTTTTAGGAAATTAACGCAAAGCAAGCAAAAAAGAAGAACTCCATAAAAAATGAGGCATGCAGCGAGAGCCTCCAAAACACGGAGCATCCAAAATCAAAATACAAGGGGCGGAGCCCCGCCCACAAAGAGAATACTAGGAACGAAGCCCGCCTAAAAGAGAATACTGGGGGTAACTCCCACTGCACTGTTAAGACATTGAGTGGAAAATAGAGGTCATTAGATAAATCAGAAATCATATCAAATGAGGTTGATATGTCATCAGATAGGGGCGAAGCCCACCTAAAACAAATATCATAAGCAGAACACAGAAGTAGATGGATCAAGGTGTCGGGTTTAGAATTGACCGGTGTAAACACACACGTATAACTCAAGCGCACGTATCGTTCAAGTAGTATAAAAATAGCGATCCCACGAGGACTTAATATCAAAACTATTAATTTTATGAGGTCAAATGATTACTAGTATCTAACAGGTTGATTGATTGATTTGAAATGATGACGATTCTAAATTTAAAAACAAGTAAATAAAATTGTCGAAAATAGGTTTTAAGAAAATTCAATATTAAAAACTATCTAGAGTTGTGATTTCTTCCAATATCATTTTAAAGATGAAGTGTTATCTTAAAGTTGGGTAATATATTGATTTATTAACCTGGAACACTAAATTATGTGTAAGCCTCTGTCGATGGTCAAACACAAATACCCAGTTTAACCCAATTGATCATATGTCTATGTCAACCAAATTATCTGGATTCATTAAGTTTAAGTTCAATTATGGCTACCTCCGCCCGACAGGTATATTCCTATCATGTAAGGAAATCTATTAAAGGGTTATCTATCCTCAAGGAAGATCGTGGGCTATTGAGTCTAAGGCTGAAACCTAAAATCCCTATGTCTAGTTCATTTTAGATTTACCAGATCAATTTTATTAATGGCCAGTTAATGAAAACGCATTAAGATTAAGACTCAATAAATAAATCTTTATATTACCCAAGCTATAATTTAAACCCTTATAAAACGGTGATATTAAACGTCATCACAACCCCAGATAACTAATTTAGTTACAACACATAACTAGGCTAGTAAAAACTTGAAAATAAAAGACATAAAGTAAAAATGCGGTAAAGTAAATATTGAAAAGTGAATTACAATAAAATAAAATGCTAAGGTAAAAGGAATTACTTTTACTACTACTAATTTAGATATCTCCCATAAAATAATATATAAACTTGTGATTCTTTTTCCAACCACCAGCCATATAGGCGGTAACCTGATTAAGTCAAATTAAGTCCAACCAGCCATAAAGGCAGAACCAAAATTAAATTACCAACCGACCAATCTGGCGGTATCCTTTATTAGTCAGGTTTAAACCAGATTAAAATGAATTACCAACCGACCAATCTGGCGGTATCCTTTTTAAGTCAATATTTTAAATAGTGAATATATTATTTTTAAGGGAGATTAATCTAAATAGTAACAGTAAAAAAATTACTTTTCACCATAACTGGAGAAGTTACCTCCTCATGGTAAATAATAAAAACTGTAAAAAGAAAAAAACAAGTAAATTACTATTATTACAAAACGTAATTAAAATTTATTACAAAACTAAAAAACTAAAAAACTAAAAATTAAAAGAAAGTAGAGAGATAAACTCTCTCTTAAATAGAATATAAGAGAGAGAGTGGTACACTGAATTCTGAAATCTCGAGCTCAATTTATAGGCCTCGGTAGGCTTCCAGCGTCGCGACGCCAAGGCCTCTGGCGTCGCTACGCTAGCTTCTGTCGACGTGGCAAGCTCTGGTTCGTCTGTTTGAAGATTCTGGATAAGCTGAGAAGGTGACACGTTTGGGCTTCAATTATTGTGACACGTGGCGCTTCTGATTGGTCGATAAGATTCTTATCTGCCACGTGTCAGATAAGGATTAGATACTCAATGATTGATGCTGACTTGGCGATGACGTGGCGGTGCGAGACTGTCGGCACCGTAGGATTGCAACACGTGGCACTTCCTCATTGGCTGATGATGATGTGGCACGACACGTGGCAATGTTGACTTATTGACTTCCTGACGTGGCTGATGACATGGAGACACGTAGGATGCCACATGGCACACATGGCGATGATGACTGTCGGCACCGTAGGATGCTGACACGTGGCACGGCGCATGTTAGTAGATCGGCTGTGATGGTGACACGTGGCACGGCGTATTTTAGCAAAGTCAAACTTTTCTCAGATTCTGATTTGTGGACCCGGCGCACGTTAGCACTGTTCGGCGCACGTTAGGCGTCGCGACGCGAGAAATTACCAAAATGCCCTTTTCGTCCAATTTTCACTGTTTTGGCCCAAATCACCTCCAGAATGTCCTGAAACTTTATTTATCTACAAAATAACACAAAACACATCAAAATATTCTCAAAACTCAAGAAATTATACAAAATATTAGGTTAAATGAGTGGGAAATAGTGATATAAATACCACTCATCACACCCCCAAACCTAACATTTTGCTAGTCCTCGAGCAAAACATAAAATAACATAAATAAATTAAATAAGCCACTTCCGTAGGGATCACGGTTGCATTTAGCGTATGCAACAAGCCTTTAAACCCTTATGTGTCCCTAGTGGACGAGTTGTAGTCTCGTGAGGGTTTACAGCAATGATACCCACAAACATTTTACAGAAGTAAAAATGTAGTAAAACTAATGCACACAAAAGCAAAAAGACAAGCGAAAAGAGAATAAAGAAGTTAGTGACTAATCAGATGAAACTTCTACTCCAAGTTACTAGTTGTTTTGTTTTATTCTAAATTACAGAATAAGTAAATCTCCGATTATTTTTACCATTCTTCATATACACATCCAACAAGATATTAATCAACTCATTTTTGCCCACAACAGTCATAAGTGCAGTTGATAAGAGTAATATTTTTGTCGTCTAAAGTTCTATCAGATTTCACACTTTTGGTAGCAATGGAAAATTTTTTCTGATTTTTCTGATTTTTTTCTTTGATTTTTTTATTTATATACAATATCTTCCATCTATGTAACGAGTGTTGGGTCGGTGGCTCCCAAACCAGTTGGCTTTAGGCACCAGGTGTTAAGACACCCCTACGGATTTAATTATTCCGATTTCAGATATATATATTTTTGCAGCATCTTTGATCCATGTAGCGAGCTTTGGGCCAGTGACTCCCAAACCAGTTGGTTTTAGGGCACTAGGTGTTAAAACACCCTTACAGACTTAATAACTCGGATCTCGGATTTTTTTTACTCCATTGCTTTTTGAGATGCTTCCTCCAATTAAACTAGAGCACTGAATATTACAAACTTTTCAATTTTAGCTCATATCTGTATGTTACTATATATGTTGATAATACCTGTCAACTGAGCATATGAAGATCCATTTTAGTCCGTTTTTTGGAGAATTCACAAATCAAATAATTCAAAATGAAATACACAAAAATTAACTTGTTTCAAAAATGGTTTTAGATACGTCTCAAGAGTGGAAACTCCTTACTCAGCTATCTCTTACCAATTTCACTTTTTTAGTCAAAATAAAAACACAAAAACATAAAATATTTTTGTAATTTTTGAAAATTTTTCAATTTTTTTTCGAAAAAATTTGGCCTAAATTAAAAACAACACACAAACTAAAAAAAAGTACTGATCAACTAATTCCCTCCCCCAACCTAAATGAGACATTGTCCCCAATGTCTTAAACAGTAAAAGGAGAGTTAAGAAGGTCGTACCTGGTTAGCTGAAAATCTATAGGAAATTAAAGGTTAAGATCCAGATTAATCCTACGCCTCTTACCACGATCGTCCTCGGACCAATTTATCTTTGAAAGGACAGGGTCAACTTGTGGTTCATAGGCTATGAGTTGGTCTATTAGATCCGAGCAGTTCTGGCAGTAAAGAGGAGTTCTTTCACAGGTTTTGACACGAACCCATTTCTCCGAGCATCATCAAGAAACACACAAAGAAAATCATAAAATCCATCAACATTAAACAGTCCAAGCGGTTTCTGATGTATGTTCAGGTTCGCCCAAGATAGAACTATAAAAATTTCCTCCAATATGCCGAAGCCACCTGGCAAAGCGATAAAAGCATCAGCACAGTTAATCATTTCTACCAGTCGTTCAGACATACCTGGCACGATCAGTTCCTCTCCGTTTGATGATCCAATAAGATTTGCATCTGCCAAGGGTTTTGGGATGATTCCTAAACGTGACTGCCTCCTTCCTGTACAGCCTTTGAAACGATCCCCATAAGTCCGAGATTGCCTCCGCCATATATTAAGTGCATATTCCTTGCAGCTAAGACTCGACCCAATTCCTGTGCTGCTTTTACGTATTGTGGCTTAGTACCAACACTACTACCGCAGAACACACAGATGTTTTCAACTCGTCTTCTTGAAGTGGCTTCCATTTTTATATGTATTTCTTTCTCAACTCTGGATTCCTTCAAAAGTGCAATGACGGGCTGAATTTATAGTTCCTAAAAAGGGTGAGTAAAAATAGCACAAGTACCTTCCAGAGGACGATTAGTAGCGAATTAATATCGTGATAGTCAAAAAGGTCTGGATCCTGTCGGAGAAAATTAAAAGAAAACAACAAAACAAATCACAATTATTAAGAAAATACAAAGAGATATAATATTTACAAGAAAAGTAACGGCTTGATTGACGTCTATGCGTCAGGGACAAGCTTCCCATCCAATTTCTTATAAATTGGCAAACATGGTCTTTTTGAGTCAGATTCCCGAGACTTAACAGTTGTCTTTCCTTGGAATTGTGCATATAACATGCGAATTTCATGATACACACATCCACTGGGATGCGTCTCAAGAGTTTTAGATATGTCATCCAAAGACTCCTTACTCAAGCCATCCATAATGAAGTTAATCTTATCTTCGCGGTTATCAGACACCATTCCTAAAAAACGACAATGAGTATTACAAAATATGCGAGCACATTTATAACAAACACACATTCTTTTGGCTATTCTCTTTTTAGCATATGTGCTCTTTCCTAAACCAGACAGATGTGAAATAAAAGAGTCAGAAGGCTCACCTGCCAATCAGACCCGTGCTTCAATAATCCAACGAATGTCAGTAGGAATACCTTTGATCATCAGTAATCTCATTCGTTCTAAGAGAGCTTTGTAAACTTTCATCAGAGATTTTTGAGGGAGAGAAGGAAATTGCTTGTGAAGATTTGCGAGAGCTTCTTCCATCTTGAAATGACTAAACCTGCAAAAATTAAACACATAAAAATAAATCACACCAAATCACATTATATACAAAAATTGCATAGGTTGCCTCCCTACTAGCGCTAAGTTTAAAGTCGTCAGCCAAACTTGACTTCTCGAACGTTAAGCTGGATATGAAAGTGTGACACTTTCTTTTTGTCGCTCAAATGATTCTCCCCAGTAGTGCTTGACACGTTTGTTTTTAACCTTGAAAGTTTTGTTAGCGTCAGGATCATGTATCTCAACGGCTCTTTTTGGTAAAACTTTGGTGATCACAAATGGACCTGACCACCGTGATTTTGGCTTCCATGGGAAGAATTTCACCCTTGATTTGTTTAACAGTACCTTCTGCCCTGGTTCCAGTTGTATGCGGACTAAATTCTCATCATGTCTTTTCTTGCCCTTCTTTGTACAATTTGGCATCCTCAAAAGGCTGATTGTGAAATTCCTCCAATTCGTTGAGCTGGTGGAACTTTTTCTCTTCTGTTGCTTGTAGTGTAAGAATTGGCTTCTTCAGTACAAAAGACGATTTATCTTTAGGCTCCACAAGCAATTGACATGTTTTAAGTTTGTCAGTAGAACTTTGCATTGCATTGGAGTTCTGAATGGTACTGTGTATCACATCGAGTTTGAAACATTCCTCCTTCTTTTCATCATCTGGGAAATTCATGGCCTTGAAAACATTAAATGTTACTTCTTGGTCCTGTACCCTCATGGTTAGTTCTCATTTTTGTACATCAATAATGGTTCGACCTGTAGCCAAGAATGGTCTCTCGAGGATGATTGGCACGTCTGCGTCTTCCTCCATATCAAGGACAATAAAATCTGCTGGGAAAATGAATTTGTCAACCTTGACCAACACATCCTCAACTACGCCTCTCGGAAATACGAGCGTTCTATCAGCAAGTTGCAGTGAGACTGAAGTTGGCATTGTTTCTCCAATCTGTAATTTCCTGAAAATAGAGAAATGCATCAAGTTAACACTCGCACCTAAATCACACAAAGCCTTACCAAAGTTATGTTCTCCTATGACGCAAGGAACAGTGAAACTGCCAGGATCTTTCAACTTCGGGGGAAGTTTCCTCTGAATGATGACACTGCATTCTTCTGTTAATGCTACTGTCTCGTAATCTCCCAATCTCCGTTTTCGTGAAAGAATATCTTTCATGAATTTGGCATAGGTGGGCATTTGTTCCAATGCTTCTGCAAATGGAATGTTGATATGCAGCTTTTTGAAGATCTCCAGGAACCGAGAAAACTGCTTGTCCAATTTGTTCTTTTGAAGACGTTGAGGAAAAGGTGGAGGTGGAGTGATCTGTTCTTTTTCCTTTGCTTATTTTTCCTCCATCTGTTGCTTTGTTTCTTTTGGAACTTCCTCAGCAGATGTTTTGGCTCCAACATCTTTGTTGATTTCAGTACCGCTTTTTAACATAATGGCATGACATTGCTCCTTCCCATGTTCCTTGGATTTGAATCTGTGTTGGTATGAAGGGTACCTGTCGGTCTGTAACTCTGAGCATTGGCTAGTTGTCCGATTTGATTCTCTAGTGCTTTGATAGAGGCTGAATGGCTTTGATTCAATGCTACTTGATTTTGAAAAATAGCATCATATCTTGCTACTTGAGAGTCGTGTTTTGCTTCCATCTTTTTCAAGTAGGTCAACACTTCTGTTATTCCTGGTTCATTTGCCTACTCTTGGCCTTTGTTTTGTTGTTGGAATTCAGGTGGTGGATAGTTCTATTGTTGACCTGAATTGTTGCTCCATGCGAAATTAGGATGATTCCTCCACCCTGGGTTGTAAGTGTTGGAATATGGATTGTTCCCCTGTCTGTTAAAATTGTTGACATAATTCACCGTCTCTTCAAGTTGGTTTAGTTCTGGTGCTCCTCCATATGGTGAACTTGTGGATCCAGTGGTAAGAGTCTCCATGAATTTGCATATCTGATCTAGCTTGGCGTTGACTGCTGTATTGGCTCCACTTTCATAAATTCCTGCAATTCTTTGGATCATGCTCCTTTCTGTTGGCCACAAGGAATTGTTGTTGGCCATTTCTTCAATTAAGTCCCAGGCTTGATCTTCTCCTTTTGCCATCAAAGCTCCTCTAGCAGCAGCATCGATTGTGGTTCTCATTATTCCAGAAAGTCTATTGTAGAAGGTCTGAACTTGTAGCCACTTTGCGATCTCATGATGAGGACATTTCCGGAGTAAATCTTTGAATCTTTCCCAAGCTTCGCAAAGGGATTCTGAATCTTGTTGCTTGAATGATGTGATGTCATTCCTTAACTTTGCAGTTCTGGCTGGTGGAAAGTATTTTGCAAGGAATTTGGTGGCTAAAGTGTTCCAAGTTGTGATAGAACCTGCTGGTAGTTAATATAGCCAAGCTTTAGCTCTGTCCTTCAAGGAGTATGGAAAAACTCGCAGTCTCATTGCTTTTTCAGCTGCTCGGTTGTAATTGAAAGTACCGCAAACTTCCAGGAAGTTCCTGATATGGGCATTAGGATCTTCAGTTGCATTTCCCCAAAACTGCACTGACTGCTGAATCATCTGAATGCATGTTTTGATGTCACCCGCATTTGCTGGTAAGGGAGGAAGTACAATACAAGAAATGAGTCTGTCAACCACCGGAATGGTTCTGTCTCGAATGGGAATTGGTGGTGCAACGTTCAAAGGTTCAGGTTCCATGTTGACTAAAGCTTATTGGCCTTCTCGCCTTTCCCTTCTCAACTGTCTGATGGTTCTTTCAATTTCCAGGTCAAGCGGTCGGAGTTCAAAGCTTCTGGTTCGTCTCATGTAGTTTCTGAGAACCTGAAACACAAGAAAACAACAACAGTAAGTAAAAAGAAATTAAATACAAGTAATGTATCTAACCTTAAAACTAATAGTGAAAGATAAATAAGTCCCCGGCAACGGCGCCAAAAACTTGACCGGCGTAAACACACACGTATAACGCAAGCGCACGTATCGTTCAAGTAGTATAAAAATATCGATCCCACGAGGACTTAATATTAAAACTATTAATTTTATGAGGTCAAATGATTACTAGTATCTAACAGGTTGATTGACTGATTTGAAATGATGACGATTCTAAATTAAAAGCAAGTAAATAAAATTGTCGAAAATAGGTTTTAAGAAAATTCAATATTAAAAACTATCTAGGGTTGTGATTTCTTCCAATATCATTTTAAAGATGAAGTGGTTATCTTAAAGTTGGGAAATATATTGATTTATTAACCTGGAACACTAAATTATGTGTAAGCCTCTGTCGATGGTCAGACACAAATACCCAGTTTAACCCAATTAAACCATATGTCTATGTCAACCAAATTATCTGGATTCATTAAGTTTAAGTTCCAATTATGGCTACCCCCGTCCGACATGTATATTTCTATCCTGTAAGGAAATCTATTAAAAGGTTATATATCCTCAATGAAGATCGTGGGCTATTGAGTCTAAGGCTGAAACCTAAAATCCTTATGTCTAGTTCATTTTAGATTTACCAGATCAATTTTATTAATCGCCAGTTAATGAAAAAACATTAAGATTAAGACTCAATAAATAAATCTTTATATTACCCAAGCTGAGTGAAAGGAGACAAAACCAGAGTGGATCCGCGACCGCATTCCGAATCCTGATTTATAAGACTATGCATTTCCGCATCCGATAGAAAGAAAATATATGCCAAACTTATATCCAAAAGCCCTTATAAAACGGTGATATTAAACGTCATCACAACCCCAGATAACTAATTTAGTTACAACACATAACTAGGGCTAGTAAAAACTTGAAAATAAAAGACATAAAGTAAAAATGCGGTAAAGTAAATATTGAAAAGTGAATTACAATAAAATAAAATGCTAAGGTAAAAGGAATTACTTTTACTACTACTAATTTAGATATCTCCCATAAAATAATATATAAACTTGTGATTCTTTTTCCAACCAGCCATATAGGCGGTAACCTGATTAAGTTAAATTAAGTCCAACCAGCCATAAAAGCGGAACCAAAAATAAATTACCAACCGACCAATCTGGCGGTATCCTTTATTAGTCAGGTTTAAACCAGATTAAAATGAATTATCAACCGACCAATCTGGCGGTATCCTTTTTAAGTCAATATTTTAAATAGTGAATATATTATTTTTAAGGGAGATTAATCTAAATAGTAACAGTAAAAGAATTACTTTTCACCCTAACTGGAGAAGTTACCTCCTCATGGTAAATAATAAAAACTGTAAAAAGTAAAAAACAAGTAAATTACTATTATTACAAAACGTAATTAAAATTAATTACAAAACTAAAAAACTAAAAAACTAAAAATTAAAAGAAAATAGAGAGATAAACTCTCTCTTTAAATAGAATATAAGAGAGAGAGTGGTACACTGAATTCTGAAATCTCGAGCTCAATTTATAGGCCTCGGTAGGCTTCCAGCGTCGCGACGCCAAGGCCTCTGGCGTCGCTACGCCAGCTTCTGTCGACGTGGCAAGCTCTGGTTCGTCTGTTTGAAGATTCTGGATAAGCTAATAAGGTGACACGTGGCAGAGTGGTTGGGCTTCAATTGTTGTGACACGTGGCGCCTCCTGATTGGTCGATAAGATTCTTATCTGCCACGTGTCAGATAAGGATTAGATACTCAATGATTGATGCTGACTTGGCGATGACGTGGCGGTGACGTGGCAGTGCGTGGGAAAGAGACTGTCGGCATCGTAGGATTGCGACACGTGGCACTTCCTCATTGGCTGATGATGATGTGGCACGACACTTGGCAATGTTGACTTGTTGACCTCCTGACGTGGCTGATGACATGGAGACACGTAGGATGCCACGTGGCGATGATGACTGTCGGCACCGTAGGATACTGACACGTGGCACGGCGCATGTTAGCAGATCGGCTGTGATGGTGACACGTGGCACGACACATTTTAGCAAAGTCAAACTTTTCTCAGATTTTGATTTGTGGACCCGGCGCACGTTAGCACTGTTCGGCGCACGTTAGGCGTCGCAACGCGAGAAATTACCAAAATGCCCTTTTCGTCCAATTTTCACTGTTTTGGCCCAAATCACCTCCAGAATGTCCTAAAACTTTATTTATCTACAAAATAATACAAAATACATCAAAATATTCTCAAAACTCAAGAAACTATGCAAAATATTAGGTTAAATGAGTGGGAAATAGTGATATAAATACCACTCATCAAGAATGCAGCAAGAAACCACTCTAGAATGAATCCGAGATTGAAGAAGATACAACTCCAATATGAATCCTAGTAGAACATCATGAATGATGACTGTACACCTCGAAAAATTCGGGCATGTGATCGGTAGGAGATGGCCTAGCCATCACCCTAAACCTATGACATGCATATACATGACTTAACTGACTGACTTATCTATATGCATAAGTGGCTATCATGCATTCTTGCAAACTTAACTTTCATACAAATAATTTGATCATAACTTGTTGAATATATAATATACATGCATAAATCATAATATATATACACAAACTAATATATGTAATTCATACAATACATGAATTCATACAAGGCCTTATGGCCTGACTTGACGTAAACCTACTACTAGGCCTGACTCTGACTTTGACGACCGTAGTGTGTAATGACTGTCATTGGGCCTCGTCTCTTCTAAAGCTTGTCCTCTACATGAATGAACTTGTAACCTGTAAAATAACTGGAAAGTGGGGTGGGTCAGGTCTTTTGAAAGACCTGGTGAGTGAATATTGGAATGTCAAGGAAAAATAAAAATAAAAACAACTTGGATAAATCGAAAAAAAGAACATAGAGTGAGCTGGAAAGCTGAAATACAAAACTTAAATAATGATTTGAGAATCAAGAACATGACTGAAAACTAGGAATATGGCGTGACAACTAAAGTATAATACGGCTGAAGATTGTTACGTGAGTTAAGACTGAAACTGAACATGGAAAATTGTACTACTATCATGAACCTAACTTGGGGCTGACATGAACTACATGACATGATTTCTAACGTGACCTAAACTACTGTATTGGTATGCATCCTAATGACATGCTTACCTAATCTCAAACTGTATACACTCTTCTATAACTACATGAACTAAACCTAGATACTTATACTGGACATACATGTGCTGAACCTGAAAGCTAGACTGAACATGCATGACTGGATCAAGCTTACTAGGTAATGTTTGATCTTCTCATAAGCTATGTTTATTTATGTATTAGATGCATGATCACATAGCTTAATGTTGAATAAGGCTAATCAATTGTGTTAGGATACTTTAGAAGTATAAACACAACATGCTTGTAATTAGGTCAAAGATGTTCATGTTAGACATGTAATAAATAATTAGAGTTTGGAACTCTAAATTAAAGCTTAGAGTTGTGGCTACCATTCTAGAATCACTTGAACACCTTTGGGTGAACTAGAACTATTCATGAGACATTTCTAATTGGGATTCTAAAATGGTTTGTGTATTGGATTCAAAATTTACGCAAATGCGTATTTAGAATAAATTTATGCTTTTGTAAAAATATTTGATATTTTGAAAAACTTGATTTTTATTCTATAGCATGTGTTAATATTGGTTTTGAAATTAAAAATTAATTTTGTGTGTTTTTGAAGTGTTTAAGAAAACCAAAAGCAATTAGGGTAATAGACCCTAATTGCATCAGCTCTCTGAAATCCAGAGAGCTGAGCATTTTGAAAAGAAACAAAGAAAACAAAAAAAAGGCTTTTAGGCCTGGGCGCTACAGTGCGCGCGTGTAACTCACACGCGCCGCGTCCTTGGCGCGCATCAATTTTGTTTTCGCTCATTCTGGAGATTTCAGACTCTGATTCAGTCCCGGTTTTTTTTTTCTATACACTCGTAATGGAATATAGTATTTCATTAAATAATTTTAAATTACAACCATAATTTATATCCATGGGTTAGACCCATTTCCGCTGCCTGAGGCATCGATCCGACCCTAGGGGTTTCACCACTGCCCCCAACACATATAAGACTAGACCCATATAGAAATGAGTTTCTTATAATATCCGCTAAATAAATAAATTCACTACAATCTTCTAGATGGTCATATATGGATTGATCTGAATCTTGAGTGTACTACGAACTCCTGAAAGGCAAGCTATGTCCTTTGATTTACAACGGTGAGGTTGGTGTAGCAATCCCGACCAATAGCTACGTACTTTGGGGACATAGTTTGGTGTGTCGCTATAGACGTTTTATATAGTTAATGAATTCACTATTTCTTACGAGAAGTAGATTAATATCTTCCTTAAGGGTTGATTCGGTACTTGAACGATTAGAGCTTTCAAGTCTTTCTATTCCGAATAGAAAGATTAACATTCATAATGGTTATGAATAAATCGTTCATTAGAGAATCAATGGTACTTAATGTAAAATTAATTAGAGGGATATAACGGTCATTATGACCCGACTCTAATTGTGAGATACTCGTGAAGGGCTAATCCATATGTAATGACTATATCGATGGACACCGATGTAGTTCGACTCATATTAGCTATCTACGACAATGAGAGTGCATCATCGGGTTTTTAGTGGAATAACTCGAAATTAATAATTCAAAATATTTAATTAAGAGTTTAATTAATATTTCAGGATTATTGGAGCTCGGAACCGTAGGTCCATTTGGTCCCCGTGCTAGCTCGATATATTGTAGCAGATTAAGTATAATTGGATAGTCCAATAATATACTCTCTCACACACACACATATATATTATTAATTTGATTAATAATAAAATTTTTATCACTTAAACTATATATTAATTTTAATATATGATTTTTATAATAAATGATTATATGATAACTATTAAATTATATATTATAATTTAATAAAGATTTAATTTTTGTATTTCCAAAAATAGGTTTTTGGAAACCTTTGGTTGATTTTGAAAGTTACACCTTTTAAAAGGTGATAACATATTTATTTTTATAATTTCTTTTATCATTACAGAAAGTAAATTTGATGTTACAAAATTTTTACAAATAACCTAGGGCTAGCCGAATTCTCTAAGGGTAAAAAGGGAAGAGTTTTGTTTATTTTGTAAAATAAAAACCTAAGTATAAAAGGTTAAGTTAGTTTTCCTTTTCACTCTAATTCATTTTTGTTTCAAATCTTAGCCACCCTAGTTCATCTTTTCTCTCAAGAGTTGAAAGAAAATGAGAAGAGAAAAACACAATCAAATTAGTTGTGTGACAATTATTTGATCTCTAAAGTGTTTAGAGATTAGTTTGTGAGTCGAGCCCACACTAGTTTCCATTGATAGCGAGACAAAGAGCGGAATGCTATTTGGTGTCAAACCAAAAATTCATCTTCATCTTCCTTACTGTCTACCACACGATAGTGAGCAATTTTTTCTGCTCACTGCCGCATATTGCTTTGGGTTTTCGGGCGCGGTTTTATTTGGTTTTAATCTATAATTATTAGGGAACATTAAGGGGTGTTTTAAGACTTTTGTAGGGATGATTTTAATTGACAAATCAGACCAGAAACACAGTAGGTATTCACAGAAATTAGGGGCTGTTCCGGCAGTGACTTGGGCACGATTTCGGGTCCAAGATAGTCCATTTATGAGTTGATGTTCCGGGGCTGAAATTTTGTTAAAAATAAAAGCAAAATTTCAGTGAAGGAGATGGTCACATTCGGCTGGTCAAAGGGAAGGGCGGAAAATTTTTTCATGGCCGATCCGGGGTGCCTAAAGTGTTTCCGCCGCGCTAGGAAATCGGTTCCTACAATAGACTATCCGAGTTGCGCTTGAGAAACATAGATTATACCGTCAAGTTTTCAAGTTGCACATCACATATTGTTGACATGTCCACGATTCTTTATATCTAATCAGAACACTATTTTGATATGTCTGCTATCAACTCTATGTGATTGACTTTGGCTAAAATCTTAATATTCGTGACTTATAAATATGGATACCTAAACCTCTTATGATACACATATTGGCCAACAGATCATCTCTTGATACAAACCGATAAACGAGTGCATCGGTTCACACCCAATAAACATCTAGCGATCAAACCATGAAGTCAAAAGATCACATATGCTACTCGACTTGAGGAGATTTCTATTAACAGTTTTGTGTATTACCAGCTATTAAGAAACATTAGTGAGTCATTCAATATTCACTCCAACGAATACCCATAGGTTTATACGAGCTTCCCTTGCTCATGATCCATTGAATAAGATTATTAGAACTCCAATTCCAATATTTCGACAAGTGCTAGTCTTCTAGGTTATAGGAATCCAACCGTATTCCAAAATTAATGACTAGAAATGTGTGTATATATATACACACACTTTAAAAATAAATTGTAATACTAATACTATCCCAAAGGCGGACCACACCCAGTGTCCAGTTGTGGGACATAGGACCTGAGCGACGCTGTTCCTAGGCTCGCGGCCTAGTTTGGGAAGTACTGAATAACATGGAGTCGCCACCCGGTGTGAACCGGGACAAAGATTTAAGGCCGCACTCACCCCTCGCAAGGGAAGACCTCAAACCGTTGGGTTCGGAATGGTCCCTTACTTATGTCACTTGTAATGAAGGATTTATGTAATAATTTAATCAAGCTTAAGTAACGCTTATTTCCAAGAGTATCATGCTTCTAAATTCTCATGTGTAAAATAAAACTTACGTACGCATTTCACATATATCTTACATTTAAATTTGCATGCTTAACATATATCAATATAGCAACTAACATACAACTTTACTTGCATATCACATTCAGGAAAACACAAGCACACACATTGATCATACAAGCACACATGTTAACCATACAAGCACACATATGGGCCTTTTCCAAGCGGTACGTGGAATTGTAGCCCAAGTACAGACCGCACTACCGTCCATTCGGAATCGGCTACGGAATTTACGTCTGGGTTTCCATCCGATATACCGCAAGAAATAATGCTCAATGTTATCATGACACAAGCATATGAATTGTAATACATCAACATATTTGCATTTATACATGTGGAGATAGCTACTGGGAAAACAATGCATGAAATCTAATGAAAAAGACTCAGTTCAGTGTGTTCACGTTCGTGTAGCGTTCGTAAACGCGTTCGAACGGAAATGAAACAGAATGCTCACGTTCGAGTAGCGTTCGTAAACGCGTTCGAACGGAAATGAAACAGAATGCTCACGTTCGAGTAGCGTTCGTAAACGCGTTCGAACGGAAATGAGACAGAATGCTCACGTTCGTATGGCGTTTGTTAACGCGTTCGAACGGATACGAGACCTGATGCATGATAAGGCAAAATGTATGCGCGTTCGAGTTGCGTTCGTGAACGCGTTCGAACGGACACGGACCTGATGCATGAAATGGGATGCAATACATAAACAGAAAATAAAGGGGCGCGGCGAAGTACTGCCATAAAGGTGACCTTTTGGGGCTCTTGATCTCTCAAAGAGAGGACCTTTAGACCAACATACTAAGCCCATGCGCGTCACATCACACATACAAGAATAGAACCAATCACATCAACCAAGTATGCCCGATTGAACACATCTGACATCCAATCTGAACACACATCAACCGGCGCGGCAAAGCATCGTGGTAACGGGTTTTAACCCCTCCCCATAAGGGATCTTTCATTCCATTTACTAAGCCCATGCGCTCGATTGACTTATACATACGAAAATAAAGATAATAATATCAAACTAAGTATGCCCGATTGAACGTATCTCGCGTCCAAAAACATACATCAACCGGCGCGGCGAAGTAGTGTCACGAAGGTGGCCTTTTCGGCTCTTTGTCTCCCAAATGGAGGACCTTTGGACTAACTCACTAAGCCCATGCGCTTGGTTGAATCATGCATAACTAACGACATATTGAATTCAAGTAAAGAAAACTAAATAAACAAAAGCAACACAACAAAAGAAAGATGGTGCCGTTTACCCAAGCGGTACGTGGAGTTGTGGCCCGAGTACAGATCATATTACCGTCCATTCGGAATCAGCTATGAAATTATGTCCGGGTTTCCATCCGATATACCGCGAGAGTTGACACATCTCTCATTCATCCAATACCCACAATATACATCAACACACAACGGATACCACAAATACAGAAAATATAATCAAAATAAATGACCAGAAAATCAAATGAGAATAAGTGTGAAAGATACCCTCAGGTCTAACCTTTTAAGCCGTCTCTCGGACTCGCGTTCCACGGAAATCGAAAGGGGGGTAAAGCTCCGCAACTTTTCTGGTCCACTGGTTCAACGTCCTAGCTCACTGCTTCGCTATTTTGCTTACGGTTCGAACTCCGTTCTGCTCCTATTCGGCTCCTGTCTTGCTGCTCACTGCACGGGCCACCTATTTTAACGTTTTCAATAAACTATTCCAAGTTTGTGTGGGTTTTTAGTGTGATTATTCTTAAGATTATCTATGCAGTTTTTATGTTACTGTTTTTTAAGGATTTGGGCTGCTGTTAAGGTGATTTAGGAGGTTGTTTAGGCGTGTTTTAGGATTCGGCTAAGGGTGAGTTTGGTGCTTTAGATTCGGCTATGGAGGGTGGTTGTAGGTGCTTTCTTTGTTTTCTTTCTTGTGTATGTGTGAAGTGTTTTTCTCTTTTTGCTTGTTTGGTCTTGGGTGTGTAGAGAGAGTCTAGAGAGATTTCGAGAGAGTTTGGGTGTGAATTATATGTGTCGAGCTTGGGCGTGATTTGTGTGTGTGAAGGAGAGAAATGGCCTTGGTGAGGGTTTGTTTATATAGAAGATGGCTAGGGTTTCACCTTTTCTCACAAGGAAGAGATCGTGTTTCCAAATTAGAAGAGATGAGAAAGGTATACACAAGATTGAGGGGGGACAAGATATTTTAAATTAGGAAGTTGTAATATTTAATTTGTGTTGGTTTAGGAATACAAATATTTTATATTGGTAAATATCTTATTAGATTAGGAAGTCAAATATATGATTGGCTTTAATTGGTTAAGATTGATTTTAATTAGGCATATCTTCTTTTTTAGTTTTGGTAAATAAACCATTTAATTGGTAAATGGTTTAAATATTTTACTTAATGTTTAATGTTTAAATTAATATTCATTTATTTAATTTGGGATGTGTTTTATGGGCTTTGGGGAGCTAAATGGGCTGGGCGTGAGGCTAGCAGCAAAACCAGAATTACCGACACCGTTCGAACGCTCCCTCGAACGCGACACGAACGCCCGCAATCTGTTTCCCGTTCGAACGAAGTAGCGAACGCAGCACTAACGAAGACAGTGAGCTTGTTTGTTCTGAATTTCCCCTTCCGATATCCGTTTCCCGCTGCTTCCGTGACTCAAAAGGTAGTGCCTCCAAATGAGGCTCATCATCGGGTTTCACATGCGAAAATGCAATGCCTACACCAGTATTACTACGTAATTATTTTAAGGTCGGTGTCATTCTCAGCATATAAATATATATGTATATATATTAAACTAATATTCACTAAGAGATAATGACATAATAATAATTACCATTAACAAACTGAAATGAAAATGTAGTTATTTTTATTAATAAATGATAAAACAAATGTACAATACATTAGTCGGATTGTCGCTCAAAACACCAACTCCAACATCATAGATCGATGGAGTTAGAAAGCCAGATAGATTTGAAAAAGACTATAATGACAGGTGGATTTAGAGCACCATCGGACTTGGAACGCCAAAGTAATGTGTATTTAGAATACCAATGGAGGTATCTCCCAACCGAGGCATTGTGGGACTTGAGGGTCTATCATTTATCATATTTGGAATCGAAGTATCTCATGACCGATCGAAGCGTCGGGCAACCTGATGGTCTTTCAACTGTCTCAACCAGGATCAAAGCATCTCACAACCGATCAAAGCATCGGGGGACCTGAGGGTCCATAAAAGTCGGGATCAAAGTATCACACCGCTGATCGAAGCATCAGAGGGCCCGATGGTCCATCTATCAAAAAAAATAGACTACTGCAAAGCCAAGTAAGTCTGGCGACACCCGACAAACCAAGTAAGTAAACATACATGCATGTTATTATCACACACTGCACAAGCCTACCAAAGTAGGGGCGACTATAGACATTACATTTTTATGCATAGCCCAATGATTCTCGTATATGGGACACCAAATGAAGTTTTGGAAAGTTGCATGGATGAATGTTGAAAGGAAACTCCAGAGAAATCTAAAAATAGCCAAGTCCGATCGGACATCACCTATGTCCGACCAAGTAACCAAAGTCTGGTCGGATATACATATCCAATATCCGACCGGACGTGTGACAACCTCACCAGATTTGATTAGTGTTCAGCCTGATATATATTTAAAATAAATATCTGACCATACATGTATCGTGCTGTCATCAAGTGTGTAGAGTTTCAATTACTGAAATCACGGACGAAATTTGATCTCCAGTTCCTTTTTAATCCAGATCCTAAGAACTATAAAAAAGACCTAAAATTTCTTCAAAAATGAGAGGAGTTGGAGGCTAAAGTAAGAGGCTAAAGTTTTGGAAAACCTAAGAAATCCTAATCTAGAAATCTAAAAAATCCAGACCCTCAAACAATGAGCGAGTCTTATAAAATCTTTGAGTCTTCCCCTTTCCGGAAAATAATTCGGCAATCGTTCACCATTCAGAGGCATTTCCAAAGCCAAGCTACACTTAAGGTACTATTTGAGGGCACATTAATCTTCGTTTTATATTATGATCCTGATATCGTATCTTCAGCCGCACTTTATACACGTCTGACCAGACATACAAGAGTCACATAAACATCTGGCTGGACATGAATAAATATCCGGCCATACTACTTTTTTCTTTAGTTGAAACCGTTTCAATGTTTTATTGTTATTTCCTCACTTTCATCATCATCTTGTTATATGTAGTAGTCTGTTATTGATATGCCTATTTTGCATGTTACTTTCCTGATCAACAAAAGTTGTCTGGCCAGACTAATAATATGTCTGGCCGGACATACCTAACGTGAAATATATATCCGGTTGGATCCAGTTATTATTGTTGCTCTTTGGTATAAAGGATGAAAATCCATACATTAATTTCGTAGCCGATTTTGAATAGACAGTAGTATGACCTATACTCGAGATGAAATGTCACTTACCATTTGGAAATAATTATTCGTCTTGTTCACATAAAATGTCCGACCAGACTTCATGCATTTATGTCAGACGTTCATGGTTTGCTACTATTCTTCATTATTTTATTAAATATTTTTTTCGCTTTTCCATTCATTTTACTATTGTTATATGCTTAGTGATTATTATTGCTACACATGTTTTTGTACTGCTTTCACAAATCGCATCTGGCAAGACATGATATATGTCCAGCCGAAAATTATCGATAAGGAAAAATGTCCGGCTAGGCTTCTTCGAAGCTAGACCGGTGAAATATGTGTCATGATATGCTTTATAGTCATTTCATTTCTGCTTTATTATCACTGCTAGTTATGTTTGTTTACTTATGGTTTGTTACTGTCATTCTGTTTTATGTCATTTATTTGCTATTATTGTTGTGTTATTACTGTAATTATTACTGTTTTAGTATCATTGTTATCTGTGCATGATTCTATAATATCCTGATTCTCTGGTTTTGCAAAATATATTTGGCCATACATGACATGTATGGCCGGACATAAGTGCAAATGTCCGACCGGACTTGCTTCAAGTCAGATCGGATATCATTGATATAAAGAATTTTCGATCAGGCTTCCCTAAAGTCAAGCCAGTGAGATATATGCTCTACTTTATTTTTTTACTATCTTACTACTGTTTTAACAACTAATGACATTCATTTCGCCTTTACCGCTCTTATTATTGAATGATTGTGTTTTGTATGCTTAAATTATTGTTGCATGATTATATATTTTAATACATGTATATTGGCATCAATAAGAGACCGTTCCAAACCCAATCAGGTTTAAGGTCAGCCTTTGCGAGGGGTGTAGTGCGGTCTTAAATCATTCCAATGTCTTATACTGGATGGCGACTCTTTTATTCTTCGGTTAGTCCCTGTGGGCTATCTGTACTCTCTACGGACTATGAGCCCAACAGTTTCTAGTCATCGGTATCATAGGCATAGCGGTAACCCCGCTTTGCTCCTACACTATGTCATCTATTTTTGTTGTTAAGATTTTTGATTATTGGGAAATTGATTTCATGGGTCATTTTCCTAGCTCATTTGGCTATCTTTACATCTAAAATGCGATTGAGTATGTTAGTAAGTGGTTGGAAGCCATTCCAACTAAAACTAATGATCACAATATTGTGTGGAAGTTATTAAAATAAAATATTTTTTTTAGGTTTGATATGCCAAGAGTTATAATAAGTGATAATGGATCTCATTTTTACAATAGCCCTTTTGAGGAATTGATTGAGAAATACATGATTACTCATAAAGTTGCCTCCTTTTACATCCATAAACTAGTGGCCAACTTGAATTAGCCAACAAAAAGATCAATTGCAACCTACCAAAGACAATCCACCCCAATCGTAAGGATTGGTCAATCCGATTAACCGATGCTTTATGGTCATATAGGCTACTTATAAATCTCCACTTAGTATGTCTTCTATGATGATTTTCACGAATCACTCGGCCTTAAAATACTTGTTGGTAAAGAAAGATGGCAAACCTAGACTAGCGAGGTGGGTGCTATTCCTACAAGAATTTGACATAGTAATAAAAGATTAAAAAAAAGGAGTATAAAATGTTGTTACTAACCATTTATCTCGTTTAGCTCTAGATGGCCAAACTAGGGAAAAACATATTCATGGTTCTTTTCTGATCAAAGTTTATTCCTAGTTTCTTTTTTTCCATGGTTTTCAAATATAGTGAACTACCTTGTTACGAATATTATTTCGGAGGAGTAGAATGCACAAGAAAGGAAAATGTTCTTTATGACGTTAAATTTTTTGTTATGATGAGCCTTATTTTTTCAAATATTGCAAAGACCAAATAATTAGAAGATGTGTGGCCAACCTTAAGATTTAAAATGTGATTTCTTTTTTCATAATGTGTTTATGGTGGTGATTTTTCTTATGAGAAAACATGTAGCAACATAGTCAATTGTGGTTTTTATTGGCAACCATGCATAAAGATATTTTTGCTTATTGTAACTATTATGATGTATGCCAAATGTTAGGATAATTTCAAAAATGAACATGATGCCCATGTCTTCGATTTTTGTTATTGAATTTTTTTATTGTTTTTCCTATCTCATTTGACTATCTTTATATCTTAAATGCGGTTGAGTATGTTAATAAGTGGGTAGAAGCCATACCAACTAAAACTAAGGATCATAATATTATGTGCAAGTTCTTAAAAGAAAATATTTTTTTTCTAAGTTCGGTATGCCAAGAGCTATTATAAGTGATAGTGGATCTTATTTTTGCAATAGCCCTTTTGAGGAATTGTTGAAGAAATATGGGATCACTCATAAAATTGCCTCCCCTTACATCCACAAACTAGTGGCCAAGTTGATTAGCCAACAAACTGTTAACCCCAAATCGTAAGGTTTGAATATCAATCCAGTTAACCGATGATTTATGGTCATATATGCTGCCTATAAATCTCCACTTAGTATGTCTCATTACTATCTAGTCTATGGGAAAGCATGTAATCTTCTGGTAGAATTAGATCATAAAGCATCCCGGTCTTTACGTAAATTGAATTTTGATTTGCATGCTAGTGACTTTAAAAAAAATTACAGTTGAATGAATTGGATGAGTTTAGATTTTGTGTTTATGAGAATGCAAAAATCAACAAAGAAAGAATGAAATTATTACATGATAAGCACATAAGAAAGAAAGAATTACTTGAGGACAAAAAAGTCATACTTTATGATTATGGACTCCACCTCTTCCCCGAAAAAATTAAATTAAAATGGATCAGTCCTTTTTTAACCAAACATGTGTATCCTTGTAGTATCGTCAATATCATGAATCCTAATGATGGTTTCATTTCTCAAGTCAATAGCCAAATACTGAAACTATAATCGGAGAATTTTGCACATGAGGTCACATGCATTAGCTTCTATGATCCTTGCTACACTTGATCATCTTGATTAAGCATGTTTGTACTCCTATTAAAAAATCCAATTGTTTCCTTGAAATCCAAAGCCCTTAAGTCTAAATTCCCTTAAAATCCAAAATTTGTCTATTTTTTCTCTTTATTTTTTTCTAAATTAATGTTTGATTTAATTAATTATTTCCATGTTTTATGTTAATTTATGTGTCTAGTACTTTGTGTTGTTTTAATTTTTACAGTTTCCGTCTTTTAAATTTTGCATTCTCTTCCTATTTTTCCTGCACTTTTGACTACATTTGGAATACATTCTGCCAATGGTTTGGTTAATTGAACTCTGTAGTTCAGTTAACCGAACTTTGTGCTTTTAGAAAATTATCATGTTCTAGCCAAATCTTTATGGAGTTTTTTTATTCCAATCTGATCTAATTCATTGAAGACTTCAACTCTTCAAAATATAATATAACCTTAACTCTTGCTTTTAAATTTCGTGCATTGAGAACAATGCAAAATTTAGTTGTGGGAGTAATATCATGATTCACATGTTCTTAAGCTTAGATTTTACCTTGTTAATATTTTCATGTCTTTGAAACAAGAATTTTGATTAAAATTTTTGGCAAATTAATTATTTTAATTGGTTGAGTTTCATCATTGAATATTATAGTTATTTGTTGCATAAGTATCTCGTGTCATTTCAATTTACTTACTTAGTGAATTTTATTTAGACTCAAACAATCCATGCACCTTTAAGCCTTAAAGTGATTGATGAACATGTATATACTTTGAAAATTATCAAGCTTTAGAAATTTCTTATGAGTCAAGATAGTGGGTAATTATATTGTCGCAAATTAATATTGCTTTATTGATTTGTTGTATTTCTTGGAAATCTTTACATGTATTTAACTTGGAATGTGATAAATGTTCATTTAGGTTTTCATTTAAACCTTTCAAGTCTTCCTCCATAATGAATCCTTATAGACCCACTTGAGCCTTGAAAAAAATTAGATTTTCTTTGATCAACCATATGAACATTAATCCACTCCAAATGGAGTTGAGCTTAGTTGCTAGGAGCTTCATGCTTAATACTTTCATATATATACTTAAGGTTGAGAAAGTAAGGTGGAATTTCAAAAGAAAATGTTAGGGGGAATTCTATGGATAAGTTGAAAAGAAAATGTTTGGCAAAAAGACAAGTCTTTCTTCTCTCTCATTTTTTTTTTTTAAAAAAAAAAAAAGAAGAAAAAGAGAGAGAGTGGTTGAGATTGAAAAAAATTGATTTTTTTTTAGATATATTAATTTTGGAAAAATATTATCAAAGAAATTCAGTTATGATACTGGAGTATATTTGAAAGACTTTAACTTGTTAAAAAAAAATCATTTCTTTTGAGAACCCTGACCTTATCCACATTATAACCATTTGCATTGACATTTTGACTCCAAGTTATACTTGAAAAATATTGATTTCTATTGTAATATGTACTTATTGACACGATCAAAAAGTGATTCTTTACTCACAAGTATAAGAGTGTCGAATAATAAAATAACTCGATAATTCCTGGATCGATCCACAGGGAATATATTTAGTAAAATAGAATGATAAGTAGAGTGAAAAGAAAAATGTTTGATTTGTTGAAGTTGTTGGAAACTTTTAGGTCAATAAGCAATAATAAAATAAAATATTGGAGTTAGAAGATCCACGTTTAATATTTCAAATCTAGAAATCTCGCTTTATTATAATATATAAATTTTCTTTGTTACCCAATTAATTTATCACTGGAATTAATTATGCCAAAACATATCAAACCAACCATATAGGTGGTGTTCATTTCTGTCAATAACAAGTCCAGTTAGGTAGTTATGCCAAAACATATAAAACCAGCCCTATAGGCGGTAGCAAGATATGTCAATAACTAATCCATATTTAAATCAAGTTTTAATCATTAGATTTCAACTTATTTATTATAATATAAGCGAGATTGATCTAAGTTTTCATTATAAAAGCTTCACCATTTTCCCAAGCAAAAAGAAATTAGCTACTCATTTGGTAATTAAAAACACTCGTAATTTTATTACTGAAAGAAAAAGAAATTACAGAAAACTTAAATATAAACACACAAGACACTCTCTTCCTAAAAATCTATAGAGAATTCGGAAGAAAGTATAAAAATTTATTCTGTCGGAGCCTTCAATTTATAGGCAAAAATTCCGTCCTCGCGCCGCGAAGCCAAAGCTTTGCGCGTCGCGTCGCTGCTGCTAATTATATACATGTGTCAAAAGATTAGGGCGTCGCGATGCCAAGTCCTTCGTGTTGTGACACGATAGGCGGTGCCCGTGGTGTCTTTGTCTTCATGGGCGCGTCGTGTCGTTAAGTCCTTGCGCGTCGCTACGCGCATGTTGATTTGCCATTTTTGCCATTTTCCAAGTCTGGTTTTTCCTCTCGAGCTTCCGAGCAGTATTTTACCTACCAAATAATAAAAATACACAATAACACTATGCAAAACATAATGTAAAATATTATGTCACAGATGTGCCAAATTAAGGGGATTAGTGAAACTATGAGTATTAAATGATTGATTTTTTGTATAATAATTATTACTTTTTTAGTGTTTATCACACCCCCAACCAGCTTATTACTAGTCCCTAGTAATTCAAGCGAAAACTAAAAGAAAAATTCTTATCCAAGTTAACAATTGTTTTCTTTCATTCTAAATGATAAAATAAATAAATTCTTCTATACTTTTTACCATTCTTCCATACACTCATAAAACAAGGTATTAATCAATTGATTGTGCTCACAATATTCACAGGTATTTGTTGAAAAAAGAGTAATATTTTGTCCTAAAATTATATTAGAGTTCGCACATTTTGGCAATGAAAGTTTATTTACAAATACATATTCAATATGTGTATCGAGCTTTGGGTCAGTGACTCCCAAACCAGGGTTTAGGGCACTAGGTGTTAAGACACCCCTACAGACTTAATTCCTCATTTGCCAAATATTACAAAAATGTCTGATTTCTTTAAGCTTTCTTTTTAACCTTGTAAAAAGCTTTGGGCCAGTGACTCCGAGACTAGTTGGTTTTAGGGAACTAGGTGTTAAGACACCCATACAGACTTAATTGCTCGAGTTAAAGAGGCTACGAAAACAAACTTATTTAGCGTTACCATTTTACGCGAACAATCACTGCTTACTGAGAAAAGATGTCTGGTTAATAAGTAAAAGCTTTATCATTTTTTTATTAAACTAAATCAATCTCTACCGTTTTACGTGAACAATCACTGCTCACTAAGGTAAGATATCCGGTTACTAAATAAAAGCATGATCAGTTTTTTTTATGAAAACACAATTTCACTGCCTTTAGGTGTTACCTCCAACAAACTAGAGAACTGAATATTACAAAATTTTCACTTACCACTCATGATCATATGTTACCATGTTGTTTGATAATATCTGTTAAATGAGCATATAAATATCAAATTTTTTCAATGTTATGAAGAATTCACAAATTTAAATAATTCAAAAAGAAAGGAACAAAAATAACTTGTTACGAATTATTTTTAGATGCGTTTCAGGAGCGAAAACTCCTTATAAAGCCACCTCTGAAAAGCAATTTCACTTGGTTAGTCACAATTTTTGTTAGTTTGTGTGTATATATAAGTATATATATTTTTACACATCGAATAACAACAAAATAAAAATAATTTTTTTTAAAAAAAAAATATCACGAAACATGAAAATTATCTAGGAACCTATCTCCTCATCCCAACCAAAACGAGACATTATCCCCAATATTTAAAGGAACTAGAAGTAGAGTTTAGAAGATATCACCTGATTAGTGTTGAATTGACAATCACATCTATGACTAAGGATTACAGATTAAGATCCAAGTTTACTCTGCGTTTGTTGCCACGATCATTACCGGACCATAAGCTAAAAGTTGGTAAGTTAAATCATTAATATTTCTTACAGTTAGGAAGATATCTCTTACTGATTTTTAAATAAACCCATTTCTTTTGGTATTTTCAAGAAATACAAAAAGAAAAATGAAAAATCCATTAACATTAAACAACCCAATGGGTTTTTGGTGAATATTCAAGTTTTCCTATGACGCAACTGTGAATATTTCTTCCAACGTTCCTAGCCCACCTAGTAAAGCAATCAAAACATCAGCATGATTATCATTTCAGTGAGTCTTTCAGACATACTTGAGACAGTACATTCTTTTCCATTTGATTTTTCGATGATGTTGTCATCTGTCAAGGGTTTTGCAATGATCCCCAAAACCTAACTGCCACATTCTTGTGCAGCCTTTGAAACACACCCCATCAATCGAAGATTGCTACCGCCATATACTAAGTGTATATTTCTTACCGCCATAACTCTACCTAATTCTTTTACAGCCTCATCAAATTCTGGTTTAGTTCCAAAGCTAGTTCCACAAAACACACATATATTAGTGACTCGTCATCTTGAAGTTGTCTTCATTTCTGTTATCACTCTTAGCTAGATGGACGTGATGAGCTGGATTTATAGATCCTGAAAAGGGTGAGTAATAAAAGCACTTGTACCCGCAAGATGACAATTATTAGATGAACATGCAAATAATTCGTGATAGTCAAAAAGTTTAGTTACTGTCTGTAAAAAGTAAAGAAATTTAGAATAGTAAATTAATCAAAATAGTAATTAAAAGTAAAGGAAATCAAACCAATAAATATGTACTTGTAATTATGATTGTGCTTTACATCTTCATCTGGTTTTATGTCCAGTAATGGCTTGAACATCCTCTATAGATCGTGGATAGGCTTCCCATCCAATTTTCTTATAAATTGACAAACAGTGTCTTTTAAAGTTAGATTCCTGAGACTGTATTATTGTCTTTCTTTTTGAATTTGTGTATGTAACTTGTGAATCTCACCATGAACATATCCACTATGATACATCTCAAGAGTCAATGATATATCATCTAAAGACTCCATACTCAAGCCACCTCTAACGAATTGAATTTTATCTTCGCGATTATAAGACACCATTCCTAAATAACGACAACAAGTGTTGTACGTGCAGCGTGCACATTTATAACAAACACCTAATTGTTTAGCTCTTCGATTTTTAGCATAAGTGCTTTTCCATAAACCAGACATGTAAGAAATGAAATAGTCAAATGACTCACCTGCCAAGTGAACCTTTGCTTCAATTACCAAATGAATATCATTAGGAATACCATGAATCATAAGAAGCCTCATTCTTTCTGTGCATGCTTTGTAAATTTTTGTCAGAGTATTTTGGGGGAAGAGAAGGAAAATGTTTTCGGAGTTTTACGAGAGTTTCTTCCATTCTTTAGTTGTAGGGTATCAATAATTTTAAGAGACTGAAATAACCGACTTTGAGTCACTGAGTACCGTTATCCGCTTCTTAACTGGGGTGTGAAAAAAGAAGAGAAAAAAATGCTGCAAAACTAAGAAAAATGGTAATTAGAAAATATTAAACAGAAAAGAAAAGAAACTACACAATCACGGTATACTGGGTTTGAAAGGAGAAAAGACTCCTGAAAATTTGAACACTCCAAAAATGGTTTCAGACGTTGTCCATTCACTTTAAATATATCACCATCCCTATGATTATCAATGTCAATAGCCCCGTATGGATAAACATGTTTCACAATGAATGGGCCATTCCATTTGGATTTCAATTTTCCAGGAAATAAATGAATACGAGAATTATAAAGCAAAATCTTTTGACCAACTTTAAATGTTTTCGTAAAGTTCGACTATCATGAAAGACCTTAGTTTTATATTTAAGAATTTTCATATTCTCGTATGAATCATTGATGAGCGGAAAATATATCAATATTTACCGCCTCTTTTACTTAATATTTTGTATAGTTTCCCGAGTTTTATGAACGTTTTAATGTGTTTGTGTTTATTTTGTAGATAAATAAAATATCGGGATTCACTGATTTCAAATTGGTTTTACATTCCTCAAGAAAATATTTTCACTCGCTTTGGAACACCACGGGCAATCATCAATGATGGTGGAACATATTTTTACAACAAGTACTTTGATGCACTCCTATCCAAATACATAGTTACTCACAAAGTTGCCACAGCTTACCATCCGTTGTCAAGTGGGCAGGTTGAAGTTTCCAACAGAGAAATCAAAAGAATCATGGAAAGAACTGTTTGTTCAACGAGGAATGACTGGTCCAAAAAATTGGATGATACTTTATTGGCCTACTGAACAGCTTTCAACACGCCCATTGGAATGTCCCCATATAGAATGGTGTTTGGAAAGGCATGCTATTTTCCTGTGGAGCTCGAACATAAAACGTATTGGGCACTGACAAAGTTAAATTTTGATCTTCAAGCAGCGAGGGAGAAACGACTCTTACAATTGAATGAATTAGAAGAATTTCATCTCCATGTTTACGAGAATG
Source organism: Zanthoxylum bungeanum (assembly GCA_019454045.1). Classification (NCBI taxonomy): domain Eukaryota; kingdom Viridiplantae; phylum Streptophyta; class Magnoliopsida; order Sapindales; family Rutaceae; genus Zanthoxylum; species Zanthoxylum bungeanum. The sequence continues at coordinate 46,532 of SKCR01043625.1, forward strand.
CCAAACTTTACAAAGAAAAGACCAAGAAGTGGCATGATCAGAAAATAGTGCGCAGACAACTGGAATTAGGGCAGCAAGTGTTATTATACAACTCAAAGTTAAAACTTTTCCCTGGCAAGCTGAAATCATGGTGGTCAGGTCTATTTGTGATCACCCAAGTGTTACCATACAGAGACGTTGAGTTACATGACCCCAACTCCAACGACACATTCAAGGTCAACAGCCAACGTGTCAAGCACTATTGGGGAAAATCCATCAAGCGTCAAAAAAGTGTCTCACATTGGCCAATCTAGCCTAACATTTGGGCAATCATGTCTGGTTGAAGATGTTAAACTTAGCGCTAGCAGGGAGGCAACCCATGCATTGTGTATATATTGAGATACTGTGTGTTTTATTTTTGTAGGAAAGTCACAAGACAAGATGGAAGAAACTCTCGCAAAACTTCACAAGCATTTTCCTTCTCTTCCTCAAAACTCTCTGATGAAAGTCTACAAAGCACGCATCGAAAGAATGAGGCTTCTTATGATCCAAGGTATTCCTAGTGATATTCGTTGGGTAATTGAAGCACGAGTTTGCTTGGCAGGTGAGTCATCTGACTCTTTCATTTCATTTCTGTCTGGTTTAGGAAGAAGCACCTATGCTGAGAAAAGAAGAGCTAAACGATTATGTGTTTTTTTTATAAATATGCACGTTGTACATGCAATACTCGTTATCGTTCTTTAGGTATGGTGTCTGATAATTGCGAAAATAAAATAAAATTCATTAAGAATGACATGAGTAAGGAGTCTTTAGATGACATGTCATTAAATCTTGAGATGCATCCCAACGCAATTTACATACATAGTTTCGAAGAGAAAGACAACAATTGAGTCTCGGTAATCTGACTTTAAAAGACCATATTTGCCAATTTATAAGAAAATTGGATGGGAAGCTATCCCTGACCCATAAAGGTCATTAAGCCGTTATTGGACGTAAAACCAGAGGAAGATATGAGCCACAATCACAACTGCCTTTACATATTATTGCTTTGATTTCTTTGTCTTTAACTAATTGTTGTGATTTGTTTTGTAGTGTTCTTTTATTTTCACCCACAAGATCCAGACTTTTTGACTTTCACGATTTATTTTACTGTTCAGCTAATAATTGTCATTTGGCAGATACTAGTGTAATTATTACTCACCTTTTTCAGGATCTATAAATTCAGCTCATCATTGCTCTCTTCAACACATCCAGATTAGAGAAAGTAAAGAAAAATTGGAAGCAACTTCAAAAAGACGAGTCGTTAACATTTGTGTGTTTGTGGGACTAGTTCTAGATCTAAATTAGAATTTGTTGAGGCAGTAAAAGAATTGGGTAGAGCCATGACAGAGAAAAATATGCACTTAGTATATGGCGGTGGCAATCTTGGACTAATAGGTTACGTTTCAAGGGCTGTACAAGAAGGAGGCAGTCAAGTTTTGGGGATCATCCCAAAATCTTTGGCGAACACAAATCTTATCGGAAAATCAAACGGAGAGGAATGCATCATGTCAGGTATGTCCGAACGACTTTTTGAAATGATTAATCGTGCTGATGCTTTTATTGCTTTGTCAGGTGGCTTGGGCACAATGGAGGAAATTTTCACAGTGATATCGTGGGCGAACTTGAACATACATCAGAAACCAATTGGATTGTTTAATGTTGATGGATTTTTTGACTTTCTTTTTGTGTTTCTTGAAGGTGCTAGAAGAAATGGGTTCCTTTCAAAACTCGTAAAAAATATCTTCCTCACTGCCAAAACAGCCAACAATTTAAATGACCAACTCTTGACCTATGAACCAAAAATTGACCCTATTTGTTCCAAATTGAACTGGTCTGATAACGATCGTGGTAAGAAGCGTAGAATAAATATGGATCTTAAACTTTAGTTTTCTTTTTAGATGTAGAATTCCACGCTAACCAGATACTGTCTTCTAAACTCTTCTTTTTCTTTTTAAGACATTGGGGACAATGTATCAATTAGGTTTGGGGGAGGGGATAGTTGATTAGTATATTGTTTTTGATTTTCTTTGTGTTTTTTTTTTTAAAAAAAATTATTTAAATTTTCTAACCAAGTGGAATTGTGCTTGAGATAGCTGTGTAAAGAGTTTCTGCTCCTGAGACGTATCTCAACCAAATCCGTAAAAAATTAATTTTTCTTTATTTCATTTTGAATTATTTAAATTCGTAAATTCTCCATAATATTGACTAAAATTGGAACTTCATATGCTCATTTGTCATGTATTATCAACATACATGGTAACATACGAACATGGGTTGTAAGTTAAAGTTTGTAATATTCAGTGCTCTAGTTTATTGGAAGAAGCACTTAAAAGCGAGGGAAAAAAAATATGTATATAAATAATTAACAATGCTTTTACTTAGTAATCGGACGTCTTGCCTCAGTAAGCAGTGACTATTCGTGTCAAACGGTAAAGTTTGAGTTAATAATAATAAAGTTTTTACTTAGTAATCGGACGTCGTACCTCAGTAAGCAGTGGCTGTTTGCGTAAAACGGTAGAACTTTTAACATCTGAGATCCGAGTAATTAAGTCCGTAGGGGTGTCTTAACACCTAGTGCCCTAAAGCCAACTGGTTTGGGAGTGACTGGCCCAAAGCTCACTACAAGCATTTAAGATGTTATTTAAAAAGAAAAAAAAAAGAATAAAAATTCCATTGCAAAAAAAATGTGAATTCTGATATAACTTTAGGACAAAAATATTACTCTTTTTCAACTACACTTATGAATATTGTGGGCACAATAAATTGATTAATACCTTGTTAATTGTGTATATGGAGAATGATAAAAATAACAGGAGAATTTACTTATTTAGTAATTTAGAAAGAAAGAAAACAATTATTAACTTGGATTAGAATTTCACTTTTTAACTTGTTTATTTTATTTTGTGTGATTGGTTGTACATTTGATTGACGTTTGTGGGTATCGTCGCTGTAAGCCCTCACGAGACTATAACTCGTCCACTAGGGACACCTATGGGTTTAAAAGCTTGTTGCATTCGCTAAATGCAACTGTGATCCCTACGAAAGTGGCTTAGGTTAATTTATTTTAAAAGATGTTTATTTCATTTTATTTTGTTTTGCTCGAGGACTAGCAAAATGTTAGGTTTATGGGTGTGATGAGTAGAAAATATATCAATATTTACAGCCCCTTTTACTTAATATTTTGTATATTTTCTCGAGTTTTATGAAATTTTTAATGTGTTTGTGTTTATTTTCTAGATAAATAAAATATTCGGATTCACTGGAATCAAATCGAGGCTAAAATGATGAAATTCGGATCAAGAAGGGCAAAATCGGAATTTTCAATAGCGCGTCGCGACTCAGAAGACAACGCGCGTCACGACGTCGATCAATAATGCATCCTACCGACACTTGTCATCAATGTAGCCCACACCGCGATGCAAAAGACTAAGCGCGTCGTGACGTGAGATTAATAATTCGTCTGCCGACACTACTGTAGCACGCGTCACGACGCGTAAGTGTTTTATGTCGCGACATTGGCCGATTTTGGAGCCTATAAATAGCAGCCTAATTCAGAAGGAAAATTCATACGTTCTTCTGGGGAATTTCTCTAGAATACTAAGAATAGAGTATCTTGTGTGTTTATTTAAGTTTTCTTGTATTTTTATTTTAGTAATAAAATTGTGTGTGTTTTTATTCAAGCATGAGTAGGTAACTTCTTTCTGCTGGGGTGAATGGTGAAACTTTTATTATGATAATTTAGATTAATCTCCCTTATTTTATAATATATAAATTATCTTAAAACCTGACTTAATTGGATACCGCTTATATAGTCGGTTGGACTTAATTAAATTTGACTTAATTGGATACCGCTTATATGGTCGGTTGGTAATTCATGCAAATTTATATATTATAATAAGAGAGATTTCTAGATTTGAATTATTAAAAGTGGATCCTCTAACTCCAACATTTTATTTCATTGTTTTATTTTAACTTTTTAGTTTTCAACTTGTTTTATGATGTTTTGTTTATTTATGTCTTTAGTAGTCCTAGGTATGTGTTATAACTAAATACACTATCTAGGGTTGTGATGAATTCCAATATCATTGGTTTTATAAGTTGATTATTTTGAGTCTTATGTGATGCATTGATTTATTTATTGAGCCTTAATCTTAATACTTCTTGTTGAGTGGCCTCCAATAAGATTGATGTGGTAAACTTAAAATGAACTTGACGAAGGGATTTTAAGTTTCAGCCTTATACTCAATAGCTCACGATCTCACCTTAGAGATTTCCTTCCAGGATAAACATATACCTGTCGGGCGTAGGTAGCCATAATTGGAACTTAATCTTAATGAATTCAGAGTTTCTTGGTTAACATAGACATATAGTTAATTGGGTTACTTTGGGTATTTGTATTTGACCATCGATAGAGGCTTTTGCATATCTTCGTGTTCCAGGTTAATAAATTAATATATTACACATGCATAAGATAATCACTTCATCTTTAGAAGAATATTGGAAGGATTCACAACCCTAGATAGCTTCATAATATTGATAACTTTTAGATTCTACTTTTGTTTTGTTTTATTTACTTATTTTTAGATAAAATCACCAACCAAACAACAATCAATTTTTAGATATTTGTAGAAATTTAACTTCAATACATTAATAGCATAGGTATTAAGTCCTCGTGGGATCAATACATTTTATATTACTTGAACGATACGTGCGCTTGCCTAATATGATTGATTTCACCGATCAATCATTCTTTAACTCGTCAAGTTCATTTAATTGCAATTTACGATCGTGACTGGAATTTTCAAGGTTTGAATTGAATTTTTTAATAGTCTAATATGCTTTATACTCAAGTTCTACTGGAAAATGAAAAGGTTTTCCATAACTAGACGATAGGATGACATTACCAAAAATATTTTAAAAGCTGTTCGGTATGCCCAAAGTGCATCAGTTAGTCGAAGAGACCAATCTTTGCGATTTCGGTTAACCATTTTTTCTAAAATTTGTTTAATTTCCCTATTCGCTAGTTCAACTTGATCATTCGTCTGAGGGTGATATGAGGTGGAAACTTTGTGTGTGACTCCATACTTTTTCCTTAAGGACTCAAAGGGTCTGTTACAAAATTGTTTACCTCCATCACTTATAATGGCCTGAAGGATTCCAAATCGACTTAAAATATTTTCTTTTACAAATTTGATCATAGTTGTGTGATCATTGCTCCGATAAGGAATCACCTCGACCCATTTAGAGACATAATCAACTGCAACTAAAATATATAAAAATCCAAATGATGGTGGAAATGGGCCCATAAAATCTATTCCATAATAATCAAAGATTTCGACGACAATGATGAGATTTAAAGGCATCATGTTTCTTTTTGAAATGGATCCTAACTTTTGAAAGTTTTCGCAAGTTTTGCAGAAAGCGTGTGTATTTTTAAAAATGGTGGGCCAATAAAATCCACTATAAGATTTTTACAGCGGTTTTCTTAGATAAAAAATGACCTACACATGCTTCTGAATGACAAAACTGAATAACACCACTTATCTCACTGTCCGGTATGCATCATCTGAAAATCTGATCATGACAACACTTAAACAGATACGGATCATCCTAATAGAATCTTTTGACTTTGGTCAAAAATTTCCTCCTGTCTTGCTGGCTCCAGTCTAGAGGTATCTTTCCTATTGCAAGAAAATTGACGATATTAACATACCAAGGCATTGTGTTTACAGAGAATAAAAACTCATCGGGAAAGGAGTCATTGATAGGAGTTGTATCAATTAATGACTCATTTGTAAGTCTCGATGAATGATTTGAAATCACGTTCTTTGTCCCTTTTTTGTCTTTGATTATGAGATTGAATTCTTGAAGCAACAAAATCCATCGTATTAATCTTGGCTTTGCATCCTGTTTAGACATCAAATATCAGCAGCATGATCAGAATTGACAATGGTTGAAGAACCAATTAAATATGATCGAAATTTATCCAATGCAAATATTACAGCAAGCAGTTTTTTTCTATGGTAGTGTAATTCATTTGTGCACTGTTTAAAATTCTATTTGCGTAATATATTACATGTGGTTTACCTTACTTTCTCTGTCCTAACACTGCACCAACTGCATAATCACTAGCATCACACATTAACTTAAAATGCAAGGACAAATCAGGGGATTGCATAATAGGAGCAAAAGTCAAAAGATTGATAATTTTTTCGAATGATTTTTGACATTCTTCTGTCCATTCAAATGTTGCATCTTTTAATATGAGGTTACATAAGGGTCTGGCTATGGTACTAAAGTTTTTAATGAACCTCCTATAAAATCTTGGATGTCCTAAGAAAGAACGGATTTCCCTGACTGTTTTTGGTGATGGCAATTTAGAGATTACTTCTATTTTTTCCTTGTCAACCTCAATACCTTTAGATGACACAACGTGACCCAAAATAATTCCTGAATTAGTCATGAAATGTCATTTTTCTCAGTTTAACACAAGTCTTTTTTCTTCACATCTTTTCAAAATATTTTCCAAATTATTCAAGTAATTATCAAATGAATTCCCAAAAACAGTTATATCATCCATAAAGACCTCTAAAAAGTGTTCAACCATGTCACTAAATATGCTTAACATGCATCGTTGGAATGTTGCATGTGCATTTCAAAGTCCAAAATGTATTTTCCTAAATGCAAATGTTCCAAAGGGGCATGTGAATGTGGTATTTTTCGGGTCCTCTAAAGCAATGTGAATCTGATAATAACCCGAATAACCATCAAGAAAATAATAGTATGGATGTCCAGCTACTGTTTCCAAAATTTGGTCAAGAAATGGTAAAGGAAAATTATCTTTTCTAGTTGCGTCATTTAGTTTTCTATAATCGATGCACATACGCCAACTAGATGGGATGCGAGTTGGGATTAATTCTCCTTTATCATTTTTTACATCAGTAATTCCAGACCTTTTAGGTACAACTTGTGTAGGACTTACCCACTTACTATTAGAGATATGGTAGATAATGCCTACATCAAGAAGTTTAATGACCTCGGTTTTTACCACTTCTTTCATGTGAGGGTTTAATCTTCTTTGGGATTGACGATACGTCCTAGCATTATCTTCTAAATGTATTCGGTGAGTGCAAATAAATGGATTAATGCCTTTTATGTCTTTTAAAGTCCATCCAATTGCTAGTTTGTGTTCTTTCAACATATTTAACAACTTACCTTCTTGATTGCTTGTAAGAAGAGAAGAAATTACCACATGGTAAGTTTGTTTATCTTCTAGAAATGCATATTTCAGTTCTTCTGGCAAAGCGTTTAACTCCAATTTGGGTGTTTTCTCATGTTTTTCTTCTTCCAATATTCCCAGTTCTTCCAAATTCTGTATCTCTCCGTCGTCTTCTAATACCTGTGTGGAGTCAAGTAGAAAATCATTAGTAATATCCGAATCCATTTTCGTACTTGATTAAACAAAATTAGCAGTATAAATTTTCATGGGATCCGATAAACTCCCCTGAATATGCTCATCCACAATTGGATCAATTAATTTTATGCTTTCGTTTTCATTGTCCTCATCATATGGCTGTTTGAACATGTTAAAAATATTTTGCTCCAATGTCATGTTGCCAAAAGACAGATTCATGATTCCATTCCTGTAATTAATTAAAATGTTGGCTGTTGCTAAAAATAGACGACCAAGTATTATTGGGATTGGCTTATAACTGTTTGCCACATGTTGTGTTTCTAACACAATAAAATCCACATGATATATGAATTTATCGACTTGTAATAACACATCTTCCACAATTCCTTTCGGTACCTTAATTGATCTATCGACAAGTAAAAAAGTAGCTGAGGTTAGTTTTATCTCGGCAATATTAAGTTGTTGGTAAACCGAAAATTTAAGTAAATTTATGCTAGCTCCAAGATCAAGTAAATCATGTTCAATGTTTTGACTTTCAATAATACAAGAAATAGTTGGACAACCAAGGTCCTTATATTTTAATGCATTATTGGTTGAAAGAATGAAACTTACCCATTTAGCTAGAAAAGCTTTCTTTCTTACCTGATATTTTCTTTTAACGGTGCACAGATCTTTCAAGAATTTGGCATAAGATGATATATGTTGGATGACATCCAACAAAAGGAATATTGACCTTTACATGTTTGAATACTTCATAAATCTCTGGGGAATGATTCAATTTCTTTATTTTTAATGCTTGAGGAAATGGAGGTGCATGAGAAAAACTATTATTATCAATGACGGGTAATGGTTCATCAACCCCTTTCTTACTCTCTGAATCTATTTTATTCTCAGCTTCGCGAGATTCAAGAATAGGTCTGTGGATGTCTTTACCGTTACAAAGAGTAATAACATATTTTACTTGGTCTAAGTGTTGATTTCCAGAACTACCCTCGTGAGGATTTAGATGACTCTTGGGATTTGACTATGGTTGTGCAGGAAACTTTCCTTTCTCATTAATGGTTAATAGAGATGTAATTTTAGCAAAAGTTTCTCTTAAATCATTCATCGTTTTTACATTTTGATTATTGATGGCTTCTTGTTTCTCCATGAATGTATTCAAGGTATCCTCAATCGTTTTCCTAGGTAGTGGGATATATGGTGCATAATTCTAGTAATTTCAGAAATTCTGGTGAACTGTGGGAGGTTGTTGCGATGATTGTGTTTGGTTATCATTCCTCCAATTGAAGTTTGGATGATTTCTCCAACCAGAATTATAGGTGTATAAGTATGGGTTTGGATTTGGTCTATTGAATGTGTTTATGAAACTGACTTCGTCATGTAGACATTCTTGTAGGGTTGGCAAGGATGGACAAACTTGTGTGACATGTTCATTTGAATTACAGATTTGACATAGGACTTCCTGAACTTACTTGACATGATCACTCTTCCCTGCTTCTAAAGCCTCAATTTTTTAAGATAGAAATGCATACTTGGCAACAAGGTCATGGTCTTCCCTAAGGTTAAACATACCTATATCAGATAGTTGTGTTTTTACAGACGACTCATAGGTGCCAACTGTGTCCTACTGTTGTGCATTCTCTGCTATGTGTTCTATGTAATCTAATGCATCTTCAGGATATTTGTCCTTAAATTCACCATTACACATCATCTCCACTACTTGTCTACCTTAGGGTGTTAAACCCTCGTAGAAGTAGGCAACCAGCCTCCATGTTTCAAACCTGTGATGTGGACAAACATTTAACATTTCTTTAAATCTCTCCCAACATTGGTAAAGTGGTACCCCCGATTCTTGTGTGAAGGTTGTGATTCTCCTCTTAAAGGAATTTGTCCTATGAGAGGGAAAGAACTTTTCAAGAAACTGTTATTGTAAATCATCCCATGTTCTAATAGATACCGACCTAAGGTTTTGCAGCCAAATTTTTGCTCTATCCTTTAAAGAAAAGGGAAAAAACTTTAAACAAATTACATTCATGCTACAATTTTGGTATGTGCAAGTGTTACATACCTATTCAAACTCCCTTAAGTGCTGATAATGATTTTCTGATTCTAGACCGTAGAATGTGGGTAAAAGATGGATGCTACCTGATTTAAAATTGAAACATGTTGCATCTGGAGGAAAAACAATGCAAGATGGTGATCCTATCCTAATGGGATTCATAAATTGTCTGAGTGTCCTAGGATGATCGTTATGCTGAGACTCAATTTCTTCCTGATCAACTGGGTTTTAAACTTGGGCAGGTGGATTTCCATTTTGATTCTCATTTCGATTCTCGGCCATTTTGATGAACGATGAAGGTGATGGAGACTCTCTATATAATTTACCGCTAGATGATCGAAACTAGTGTTTCATGCAACAAAAAAAAAACAAACTATATACAAAAATCTAAAAATGCAAATATAATACTCAAAAAAAAAAATTTCCAAATAAAGAAGACACAAAAAAATAAAAAAATTAATTACAATAGTTATTCTATCTACTAAATAATAATTCCATGGCAACAGTGCCAAAAACTTGACACGCTCAAAAAATGGTTCTTTACTCACAAGTATAAGAGTGTCGAAGTAATAAAATAACTCGGTAAGTCCGGGATCGATCCACAGGGAATAGATTTAGTAAAATAGAATGATAAGTATAGCGAAAAGAAAAAGGTTTGATTTGTTGAAGTAGTTGGAAACTTTTAGGTCAATAAGCAATAATAAAATAAAATGTTGGAGTTAGGAAATCCACTTTTAATATTTCAAATCTAGAAATCTCGTTTTATTATAATATATAAATTGTCATTGTTACCCAATTAATTTATCTCAGAAATTATTTATGCCAAAACATATAAAACCAACCATATAAGTGGTGTCCATTTATGTCAATAACAAGTACAATTATGTACTTAGTTATGCCAAAACATATAAACCAGCCATATAGACGGTAGCAAGATATGTCAATAACTAATCCAGATTTAAATCAAGTTTTAATCATTATATTTCAACTTATACCAAACCATAAGTTATTGCCATATCTTGAGTGATCTCTCTCTTACGATTCCATTGAGTGAAAATTCAAATACTTAATGATTTACCTTGTGAGGCATGGAGTTGAGTTTTAGCTTGTGAATTTTCTTGTATATGTTTGATTAACATTTGTTTTGAGGCTTAGCCCACACAATTTGAGTGTTTACAAAAGTTATCTAAATAAAATAATTGTTATGAAATGCACACAGTACCAAAGCTTCAGGAAATTTAATGACAGCTGAGAATTACGATTGCAGGAATACCATTGTCGGCCACATCTCCATGTTGAATGAGGATATCACTTGTAATGTAAATACTAGCATTCAGAAACATTCATCCCTAAACATTGTAATAACCTCCACGAGATGATAATCCAAATGCTAACAGATACACAATATGAGCACCGAAAGAGAGAAGTTACAATGCAACTATAAACCACTTATACAAAGTTACAAACCAAACCCACCTACATCTACATCCATGTTTCCTATATTCTCACAACCAAGAACCTAGATCAGATTGTATCACTAATCTCAATTTCAGGAACGAATAATGAATCAATTCTTTTCCAGGGCTTGGTTAATATTGTTTATATAGTTGAGTCGTCTCCGTTACAGATTAGCTCGAAAGAATCCATTTCCATTATGATATTAGTTGACAAGGTTTAAGGCACAACAACATACGGCTACGGACAGGAGATATGGTTAAGATCTGAAAGTTCGGGGTTATCCTAAGTTCTGACCCTATGCGGAAATAATCACAATTAATTGAGACAAGTCCTAATTAATGTGTCTATGGAAAATCAACTACCAACCACAATATCCAACAACAATAAAATCCACAATATTAATCAATAATAGAAATGCGGAAAAGTAAATCAATCACACAAAATTCAACACACTGATTTTGGTGACGAAGTGGAAAACTCTTCCGAGTAAAAAACCACTCCGGGTATAGGCTACCACCCGAATCCACTATATCGAGAAAAACTTACAGCGATGGTCAAGACCTATGGTGGCAACTCCACCGACTCAAGTACCTCTAAACTGCAAGAACTCAAAGCAACTCCTCAAGCCCGCAACCCACAGTTTTCTTCAGAACCTCTGAAGTCTCTGAGTAGATTATATCACCAATGACGTCGGAACTCCGACTACCAAACCTCCTCCCAAAGAACTCTAAAGGATTGGGGAATTTGGGTTAAGTTGTGTTGAAGGTTTAACAAAGATGGAATCACACCATTAATGAAGAAGACAATAAGAAGAAGAAGTCTTCAATGGTGGATTCAAATAAGGTTGAAAGCTTTGAGAGATTTAGGCTCAAGAAATAATTGCTTCAACTATCTAGAATGGCGGCTAAGGGTTATATTTATAGGTAGGGTGAAAACCTAGGGTTTTGCAGGCCAAAAACGCGTTCAGATCGCAGTCGCGTTCGAACGCTTACTAGAACGCTACACGAACGCGCCCTTTCTGTGAAGACTCGTTCGAACGTCAATCGAACGCACAACGAACGTGAGCTCTCTGGAATGCTCCCGTTCGAACCCCACAAGAACGTGCCTCGAACGTTTGCTCTCTGGAATGCTCCCGTTCGAACCCAATAGAGAACGTGCCACTAACGCCACACGTTCGAACCCACAAACGAACGCAGCACTAACGCCAATCCTTCGAACACTGCAACGAACACACCACGAACGTATGTCTAATGCACAACAGCCAAAAACCAGTCCAATTGCACAAAGATCTTCATGAAAGATTACAACTCAATTGAACTTGTTTTGTCACGGACACATGCCAATAAAAAAGGTGCTAACAATCTCCCCCTTTGGCATTCCGTGACAAAACACTACCTAATACAAAGACTACGGTAATAGACCCAAAAAGCAAATAGTCAACTGTCAACCATCAAACAGTTACTTATTACAAATGGACTCGATCTAACACCTAACAAGGTAGTCTTGAAAACAATACCGCCTCAGCAACAAACCTGTTTACCTGAAACATCCACAAACAACAGTATACCATGAAAAGCATTGGGATTATCAAGTATAACATCAAACAGGTAAAACATTTGTCTCCCCCTTAATCTGAACTCTCCTTAAAACGGAGATATCGACAAATCACCAATTACTCCCCCTTTTTGTCACGAAATGACAAAGCATGCATACACTAGGAGAAACAACAAACATATACGTGAAACTTACTCCCCCACACAAACAGGCACACAAATTTATCATAAGAATAAATGGGAAGCAAATAACCAAAAGTAATATCCGTAAGCATGCATGAAGAACTGACAGTAAGCGAAACATTCAAGATAGAATATTTTCATTACAATACGATAAATGTTTGCAAAAACATCTCATAAACAATTAAAGGGGTGAGAGTACATCATCACAGGTTACAAAAATATGATCCCAAAAATAAATAGACTCCTCCTAACTCAAAGAAAGCCCAGAAAATAAAGCATAAACTGCTAGTCAGACTCCGAACTGGCAGAAGAACCCTCATCATCAGAAGCCGCAGGACAATCCGCAATATGGCGTGCAAACTGAGCTTGCAAGCTACGAACAGTCGAACGAATCTCCGATTGGCCTCCTGAGAGTAGACGAAGCTCGGCCAGGATAGAGGCATGAGAGTCCAAAATGCGCTGGTAAAAATCTGGAGGAGGACCAGCGGAAGAGGAGGAGGCAGCAGCCGAGGCAGCCGGGGCAGGAGCCGGAGAAGGATCAGAGGCAGCCGCTGGAGCACGAGCACGAGCATGGGCAGGCAGATGAGCAGCTCCCGAAGAGACAGTCTGACGACCAATAGGCTTGAGGAGAGGAAGAGGAGGATCATGCACAAAAACTGGAACCAAAGCCGAGATGATCTGGCGAATGAGACACCCATAGGGAAGGGTGTGGGAAGCATAAGAAGCAGAGCGGATACGTATCATCTCCCGCACAATCACACTGAGGATGTCTATGGAAAGACCCTGCTCAATGGCATAGAGGAACACAATCCGAGCAAAGGGCTGAGTGTTGACATGAGATTTGGGCCATAAATTATGACATACAATGCGATTAAGAAGACGATAGGCCGGCAGCAAAGTAGCGACAACAACAGTCCCTCCGCCAAATGGACGATGCTGTCCAGAGGCAACGTCCATGACGAGCTGATCAGAAGATCCATCAGCAGGGGACCAGGGGAACTGAGGGTATGGCACCTCGGGAATAGCCAGAATCCTCGATAGAACAGAAGGATCGATATCCAAGTAGTGGCCCCGAATGTACACGGAAAAAGAGGTGGCAGAAACAACCTCCATGTTGGAATAGAATTCCTGGACAAGTTGAGGCGACGGACCAACAAAACCCGTTAAAAAAGAGGACCCCAACCACGATTAACCAAAAGAGGTACAATGCCGGAATCATGCAGTTCATCAACCAAGACATTTCGCTCCAGAAACAGACTGCGCTGAGAGAAGTGATCATCGAACAGTTTACCAGCAGCGGGACTGCGAAAACTATCTCGAGGAAGAGAGTCTCGGGGACGTTTCTTTGAAGCAATGGTCTTCTTAGGCATCTAGAGAAACACAAGAACCACAGAAATAAGAGACAACCCAAAACAGACCACACAAAAAAAACAGAAAGATACAAACAACGTTCGAACGCAAATTCATGGGGTGTTCGAACGCGATGGTGTAAGACAGAGCCACAAAACACCCCTATAAGATGCAATACACCACAAATAAACACACACAAACGAAGGATACGAGTGTCTCAAGTGTCAAATCGCCTTCAAACAAGAGAGAAGGCTAAAAAAAATCAGAGAACGAAACCCTAACCTTAGATCTGAAATCGACAGAAACAGAAGAGAAGTAGAGGAAAAATACCTTGATGATGAAGACGAAGCCGAGAATCAGAGGATTAGAGGCTGGATCTGACCAAAAATGGAGGAAAATAGCGAGGAAGAGCAAGATCCAGAAGAGGAAGAGGAGAGAAAAGAATCGTGCGAACATAAACCGCACGAAGGTATTTAAATACCGACACTGCGTTCGAACGAAGTTCGAACGATACACCAACGAAGATAGTTCGAACGAAAACAAGAACGAAACACCAACGAAATGAAGACAGTGCACAGCAGAAGAGCAGTTACAATGATACCCAGAAAAGAAAATGATAATTATGACATAAAACAACAGGCATCATTTTGCAATTTGCTAAACACAACACTTATGAATATGATATAAACACCAAAGCATATAAAGCACTTGCGTGAAAAATAAAGTGCATAACGAATCAAGGCTTAAGACCTTATTTTATGAGCTGGACACAGCCAAATAAATCCATCTCTAAACAAACCAAGTCCACAAAATAGGTGTTCAAACCCAGCACCACTAGGACCTGAAAATAAGCAACATTGGTTGCATGCTATATTATTTACCCCAGAAATATCATGAGCTCATATTTAATATCTCTTTCGAGTGAAGGGTTTTTTTTGCCATTATCTTTTGAATTTGGCCATTTTGGCTCTTTTACACTTGAGTCTCATTTTTCTTTTTAAATATATTTCTTTTTGCTTTTACAAGGGGATAGCAAGGTTATCTAGTCAAAGGTCACACTATTAAGCAAACAAAGCATGGAAGAGATTAGATTGCCATTCCAAAAACTCATACATGCGACCAAGCCTTGATTAAATAAAAACGTGAATGTGTAGGTGCAAGCACAGGATATACCAAAGGTTTTTATCACACACACTCATGCATATAGAGCATCAAGAAAAATAACAGCATATCATACATGCATAATCATATATCCTACATACCAGGATCACATGCATATGCTCTTCATGCTCTAACAAGCCATAAAAATATTTTTGGTCTTTTTCAAAATATATAAATTTTTTGATTTTTCAGTTTTAAAGCACAAAAAAAAATAAAGACACAAAACAGGCTTGTAAAACATCCAATGATACGTGGAGTTGTATCCCGAGTGCAGATCATACTACCGTCCATTCGGAATCGGCTATGAAATTTATGTCCGGGTTTCCATCCTATATACCAAGGGATATATAACAAAAACAAGACACACACACCAATATGCTGTGAAAATAAAACAAACGTGTAAAAACATAAAACACACGCACACACACATGCAATGGGAAAATAAAAATGCATCTTTTAAGCAGAGGTACACCGAAGTGCACTCTCATCATGTCCATCAGGACATGCAGAAGTAGATGGGAAATCATCTTACTTCCCCACCCAAACCTTTCTAGGAGCCTCATGCACATGAGAGTTCCCAGACATCAAAACAAGTTTCTCACTCAAGAATTGAGCTTGTTTGGTTAGTGCAGAAACTTGAGACATTAGATTTGACGAATCAAATCTAGGAGACACACTCTTAGGCCTTCTCTGTTGCTTGTGCAACATGAAGCACTTAGGCCTAATATGTCCAGCCTTGCCACAGTGGTGGCACACAGGCACAAACCTCGGATGAGAGCGAGGTTTTCCCATAACACCTCTAGATTGAGGTTGGGAAACAGGACGAGGAACAACAGAAAGAGTCACATGACTAAAAACAGCAGGTTTCTTACCTAGGTCATGTTTAGCTGAGACAGGCACAGCTCTGGATGAAGAAGCCTTATTGAAGTTAGGCTCAGATTTAATTCCTAACATACGGTCCACATTTTTATTCTCACTAGAAAATACAGACAACTGGGTTCTAGTATCTTCAAGTTCAGTCTCTAAAGCTAGGACCTTATCAATTAGACCCCTATTCCTCTCCTCCAGGTCATCAAACATCAAAAGGCTTTGCTCAAATTTGGCTTGAGCTTCATTCTTTTTTAGCTCTACAATTTTCAGCCTTTTACTGACCTTTAAATTAGTCTTCTTAATAGCTAAACTCTCATTAAACAGTTCAGCAAAAGCTACCTGAAGACTATCCTCATCAACAGACTCATCAAGAGAGACTTCAGAATCAGCATCATTAACAATAATCTCTCTATCATCAGTCACACTAGCAGTAAATGCCATATAATTGTTCTTATCTTTAGGAGACTCATCAGAGGTATATCCACCTTCTGAATCACTGGGAGAGGCTGCCATGGCTTTCTTACCTTTAGCCTTCAGATATGTGGGACACTCAGATCTAATGTGCCCATATCCTTCACACTCATGGCATTGGACATCACGGGATCTACTACCCATATCCTCTCTAGACTCTTTTCTGCTATGCCTGCTCTCTCTAGGCATAACCTCCCTATCTCTATTACTGCTATGGCCACTCTTCTTAAATTAAGAAATTTCTTAAGCCTCTTTGCAAACAAGGCCAACTCACGATCCGTGATGGTATCATCACCAGACGAATCATGCACAACTTCCTTAGCGATTTTCATCGCAAACGTTTTTGGCTCTCTATAACCATGAAGCTTTTTCTCATAAACCTACAGTTTTCCTACGAGTTCATCTAAATCAAGCAGATCGAGGTCATTACTTTCCTCGATGGCGGTGATTTTGGGTAGGAACTTATCAGGAAGGGATCTAAGGATTTTTCTAACTATCCTATTTGTAGGTATAGTCTCACCTAGGTTAAAACTAGAGTTAACGATATCGTTAATCTCAGCATAAAATTCATCAAAGGTCTCATCATCTTTCAGTTTGGCAACCTCAAACCTAGTGGCTAAATCCTGGAGTCTATTATTTTTAACAGACAGTGTGCCCTCATGCACAGTCTGCAGGATGTCCCAAGCATCATTGGCTATCTCACACATTGAGATTCTCCTAAATTCAGCAGAACAGACAGCACCGTGTATGACATTAACAGCTTTGCTGTTCCTATTGCTAGCATCAAATTGTCCCTGGTCCAGGTTAATTTATCTTTAGGGGAAGATACCCCATCAACAATAACAACGGGAGCTTTCCACCCGTGTTCAACAGTCATCCAGACCCTCTCATCTAAGGACTTAAGGAACGCTCTCATGCGAACCTTCCAATGCAAATATTCCGTGCCATCAAAAAATGGCGGACAATTTAAGGGTTGACTACGCTCCATAGCTAATGGGTCAAGGATCGAGTTCAGGCTCTGATACTAATTGAAAGTTCGGGGTTATCCTAAGTTCTGACCCTATACGGAAATAATCACAATTAATTGAGACAAGTCCTAATTAATGTGTCTATGGAAAATCAACTACCAACCACAATATCCAACAACAATAAAATCCACAATATTAATCAATAATAGAAATTGCGAAAAAGTAAATCAATCACACAAAATTCAACACACTGATTTTGGTGACGAAGTGGAAAACTCTTCCGAGTAAAAAACCACTCCGGGTATAGGCTACCACCCGAATCCACTATATCGAGAAAAACTTACAGTGATGGTCAAGACCTATGGTGGCAACTCCACCGACTCAAGTACCTCTAAACTGCAAGAACTCAAAGCAACTCCTCAAGCCCGCAACCCACGGTTTTCTTCAGAACCTCTGAAGTCTCTGAGTAGATTATATCACCAATGACGTCGGAACTCTGACTACCAAACCTCCTCCTAAAGAACTCTAAGGATTGGGGAATATGGGTTAAGTTGTAATCACACCATTAATGAAGAAGACAATAAGAAGAAGAAGTCTTCAATGGTGGATTCAAATAAGGTTGAAAGCTTTGAGAGATTTAGGCTCAAGAAATAATTGCTTCAACTATCTAGAATGGCGGCTAAGGGTTATATTTATAGGTAGGGTGAAAACCTAGGGTTTTGCAGGCCAAAAACGCGTTCAGATCGCAGTCGCATTCGAACGCTTACTAGAACGCTACACGAACGCGCCCTTTCTGTGAAGACTCGTTCGAACGTCAATCGAACGCACAACGAACGTGAGCTCTCTGGAATGCTCCCGTTCGAACCCCACAAGAATGTGCCTTGAACGTTTGCTCTCTGGAATGCTCCTGTTCGAACCCAATAGAGAACGTGCCACTAACGCCACACGTTCGAACCCACAAACGAACGCAGCACTAACTCCAATCGTTCGAACACTGCAACGAACGCACCACGAACGTATGTCTGATGCACAGCAGCCAGAAACCAGTCCAATTGCACAAAGATCTTTATGAAAGATTACAACTCAATTGAACTTGTTTTGTCACGGACACATGCCAATAAAAAAGGTACTAACAAGATCTATGGTGGTTGTCCACCTGGTTTGTTAATAAAACTTCAAACTGTGTAGCCACACTTATTTTCTTCTATACAGGGCTCAGATTCACCTATGCAAAGGACGGAATAAGCTCTGCACAATCTTTGAAGTATCTGAGTGTCCAAGAGCAATTACAAAATATTATTTAGTTGTTAAATAAAAGAATCACATCATCAAAATTGATTCCAAAAGAGACATCAAATAAGATTCTTCAAATTACACTTTACTTTTCACTATTTGATATTGAAGAGTGACTTATCTATCTTAGAATATTATTACATAATATTTCATTTCTCTTCCCTTTATTTGTAGTAGTGGTGGTTGAAATTACTAATAACTAGTTATATATTAATATAATATAACTAAAATGAGTCTCACTCAATTTGATTAAAATAATATAAATTTATTTATATTATCTCTCTTCTATTAATGTTATATAATTTTTTTATATCACATCATCATCATTACTTATAATTATTATTTATTAAAATTATATAACTAAAGAAGACCCCTTTCAATTTAATTAAAACAATATAACTTTTTTTTTTTAAGAATCTTTTGGAAGAGAATTTATTTTCCACTCTTCAATTTGACACCTAACTAATTAAACAAATATTTGAAGAATAAAATTATATGAGTCTTTTGAATTTAGTCCAACATCCCATTCATTTTTACGTGTAATACAAAATGATGGATTTTTTTTTTTGGCAGCTTCAACAAATAATTACCTTCCCATTAAAGAGACACAACCATGTTTTCATTTATGTTGTTTTGGAGATGCAATATCTAACATGTTGTAATTCTCTGATCATTGAATAATATTTTATGAGGAAAAATAAATAATCTCTATTACTACTTTAATAAAATTTACAAATATTACAAAACATATATAAAAAACCTCACATACTAACTACACTCTCTAAGCTCTCTTACTTAGAGCTTACACTCTAAGCTCTCTTACTTTGAGATTCTTGTTGGGATGATTTGAGTTCTCAATTAGCTCTCAATTTATAACCAAAATAATGGTTCAAATGTCAACAAATGAATAGTTTCCTCCTAAAGTTATTTTATAAGTTTTCTCATTTTTCAAACTCAACCTAATATGGTTTGGATGCTTACAATGAGGTTGGCAATACATGTCACCATGCATGCAGTTAGATTCAACATAACCTTCAAGAGACCTTGTGTAGGAGATACAACACCTACCCACTTAACAAAGTGCAATCGACTAGCTGATGATAAGACAAAGTTCAAGCCTCGCTAAGAAAAGAAAGAGTAGCAAGGCATAGGTGATTGAAAAAGGTATTTCTTTTCTTATATGTCACTAAATCCTATATTGAATGATGGACTATCATATCTTATTGTAAAAATTATAACCCACGTCAAAAAATATCACAAAATGTTCAAATTTGAATACTATAAGCAAGCCCGAAACACTCAAACCTGCAACTAGTGTTTCAAGCCAGCAGTAACATATTGCACCATCTTTATATTGATCAGTGGTTAATATATACATATTTACCATCCCTTATCATTTGATTTGTTAGTAAAGTCGAGTCATTTGTACGTTTTTACTTGTTTTTCATGTGTTTTACAGGTTTGGAGCATACTAGAGTTGAATCAGAAGCTTAGGATAAAATACGGTGAAAGTTGGATCAAAACAATCTCATTGGAGACAACAACAACAACGAGCCAGAGCCGCGGCGCCAGCCTGATACCTAATGCCTTATTTTTGAGTTCTAATCCGAGTAGGAAAGCCCCTGCATCCATATGGTCAGACTCCAGTTCACACCTTACAGTCCATATAAAGTCCATATTCAACTAAAAGACATAAAAAATTTTGTATCTTTATATGCCCTTACAGTCCACATGAACCTTACATGGGTTAACTTTGTGTGTGTATGTATATATAAGAAGACCTATTCTAGGGTAATTGAAACGAATTTTAGGAAAGAAAACAAGAGAAAAACAGCAAAGGCAGGGCAAAACGAGAAGATTCAATTAAAGATTTGAAGATTGAAGTAAGGATTCTCATCATGAGTTCTTCTTTACTCTTAATTTATTTAGCCTTTATGTTGTTCCTTCTTATAAACACGAATTATATGCTAGTCTTTCACATGATTATGAACTAAATCCTTATTTTAGGGTTGTAATGAAACCTATGCATTGATTTAAAATTGATGTTTTCTTTTTGAATTGTGTGATTTGTATTGGATTATTTATCTGTCCATGTTCTTAATGCAAACTTGTTGCTTGATCACTAATATGATAGTTGTGGTAAACCCTAATGAGCTTGAAAAATGGAGTTTTGTGTTTAGCCTTGGCATATATAACACATGATCTTATTTTTTAGGTTGCTATTGAATAGATTTATGTGCCATGATAGGAATATACTTGCATGGTACATATAACTCTGATTAGAACTTGTTCTTAATGAATTTGTCTTAGATCAATTGGCATAGAAATATAATTAATTGAACGAGATGGATATGTCTACTTAACCATCGAAAGAAGCTTATAGAGAATTTTGTGTTATAGGTTAATAATTTATAGTTATAATTGCTCAATTATAAGAAGAAATGCTTCATTCATATAATGTGGTAGGGAAAATTACAATCCTAGATATTTCTCGCATAAGTTTTTCATCAAAAATTCTTATTCTCAATTTTTTTTTTCATTTTCTTTAGTTTCATTTATTTTTAATTTCATATTTGATTTCTTAGATAACAGTAGGATTAATATAATTTTAGTACTTAGTGAAAGTCGGGCTAAATACTATAAATTTAGCATTTCTTGGGAATCAACCCAAAGCGTTTATATTTTTTTAATTATGCTTTATTTTGTTTTTATTTATTTATTATATCTTAATTTTTATTTTCTTTCGATGATCCAATTTCAACATAAGTTGGGAGTCGCCGCTTTGGCTTCGCTCACTAATGGTCAAATTTCTATGTTCTTACTTTTCAACAATGAGGACAATATTTATTTTAAGTTTAGGAGGTATGGAGTAGAAATTGTTTTTATTTTATTTTATTTTATTTTTTTGAGTCGTATCTTGGTTATAATATTATACGCCTGTGATATATATTTGATCTACATTAAAAAAATTGGTTCTTAAAAATGATAAATATCGGTTGATATCAAAGTTGATTCCTTAAGGTTGAGTTAGTCTTGAAATAATTCTTTGCATATTTAAGTACTTATATAAATTATATTTTAGTTTAAACATGAAATTTGATATTGTGATAGTTTGAATTGAGATAACTTGATTGAATGAATGATTGTAGCCTAGAAATATTTTTTTAATGTATAATACACATGCTTTCTAGTCAGAAATAGCTACATATAACCTTTACAGAATGAAGCTACTCTTATGTAAGTTGGTACTGTGTGCCTGTGTACTATGGATGTATTCAGATGATACTCCATAATAAGGAAAATGTACCTTAAAGGGTAGTGTGAAAGCTCATAACTGATATATGAAAAAAATGATATAATTGAAAGTACCTACAAGTAATAGCGACAAACAATCTCTATTTCCCAAGAGGGGGGGTGAATTGGGTTATCGCTATAAGTGCGGAATTAAAAAATCTTTACCGATTTTTTGCTCTTATTACCAAGTGAGGACTTTAGGCAATTTTCTCTATTCCAATTAATAGCCTATATGCAAGTTTTCTATTCAATATATATAAGCATAAATAAACTTGCTATAAACAAAAGTATAGGGAAAGAAAATACGACACCAAGATTTATAGTGGTTCGGCAAACCGTGCCTACGTCCACTCCCTCAAGCCTCGCTTGAAGATTTCCACTAAAATCGAGTTTCCGTGGTTCACTCGCAACCAAGAGTTTTCCGTAAAGGCGCACTCCAAACCCTTTTACAATTTTGAGTTTTGTTCGTAGGTGCACTCACAACCTTTACAACTTACCCAACCAAATGAGATTTCACAAATCACAAGTGTTTTTGATAAGAAAGAATTAACACACACTTGGGCACTCACAAATAATAAGAAGATTGTGTGAGAGCAAAACCCAAGTGATCTAAGCTAACTAAATGTAGTGAAGATGTGTGTGAGCTTGTATGAGTGTTTAAGTATTTGAAGATTTAAGACACTATTGTTTTTGCTTTCTAAGAAATGATATGAAGGTGCAAGAAGTCAGCAAAAACGAATTGGGACTCATTTATATAGAAAATGAAAACTGTCCCTGCAGTCACTGCCGAGACCGGCGAGCAAACCGGCGAGGAGACCGGCATGCCGGTCTAGGGTTTCAATGTCTCCCAATGGCTATATAACATTCAAAAAACTAGCCGTTTGACCGGCGAACAAACCGGTATGGAGACCAGCGAGGACCAGCCCGGTTCCAGAGAGCATGATTTTCTTGCCAATACCGACATGAAGACCGGCGAGGTAACCGACACGGTATGGTCCGGTTCCAGTAGGCATGCGAAACAGGGGAAGGCCGGTTTAATGACCGGTAAGGAATCGGTAAGGTCCATGCCGGTTCCAGAGAGCTTCCCTAAATACTAAAATGCAGATTTGAAGATTTTAATGCATTTTGTACATGCCCCTAATGCATCTAAGTGAATGTGCATGATCCCTATGAGCTTAGGCACTTGAATATTACATCTCACATTACAAATTAAATCCTAAGCTAAGACTTTTGCAATATAATCTTTATTTGCCGCAAGTCTTCACAATCTCGCTCTTCACGGCATATGCTTCGACACTTTTTGAATTGCTTCGTGTTTGCACGTCGAAGTCGTCGATTGCGTAGACGTCATCAAAATCCAATTACGCGACCAAGTCGCCAACAATAATGTTATGAAAAAATTAAAAAACAAAATATGAACATCAAGATTTTGATATATGCATTGTGTAGTTGTGAGAAAAGTGTGAAAATATAGAGAACTTAAGATAAATAGGTTGGTTTAACCTATTATATTTCGATTGTCGAGATGAAAAACTTTTAAAATTGATTATCTATGGGATAAATTATGATGTGATAGATTCACACACACTGCAAGAATCTAATTTATATTAATTTAATTTTTAAAGGAAGTTATGATTTTTTACAATATTTTGACGTTTTCTTTGAGCCATTTTCATCTTATATAATGATCTTTGAGATATTATTGTGAGAATCTGACTATGTTAAGTTTGTTGTGTCTTTTTATTTTTGTTTATTTAGTAGTTTTTTATAATGTTTGTGGATGTCATCGATGTAAGCTCTTACGAGACAATAACCTGTCCACTATGATTGCCTATTGTAGGGCACTCTTTTTTATTTATTCTCCTTTATTTTTATTTATTTTCTTATTTTATTTCGCATAAGTATTGTGGATTGGTGTATGATATGACTTTCGGATGAATGGAATATGTGTTCTCTCTTGCGGTATATCGGATGGAAACCTGGACGTAAATTCCATAGCCGAATCCGAATGGAAGGTAGTGCGGTCTGCACTCGGGATACAATGCCACATACCGCTTGAGAGACACACATATTTCGTTTCATCCAACCTTATGTTTGAGCATGATTTAGTCGTTAGTATGTTATTTATTTTTAAGCATGATTTAGTCGTTAGTATGTTATTTATTTATGCATGATTTAGTTATTTGCTTTGGCATTAGGAATTTAATTTACGTTTATGTCTAGGTTGTTGTTTATTCATGTTTGATAATTCAATATGCTCATGAGATTATTGTGTGTTATCGTATGTTTGACGTTATGATGACTTACTTTTAAAGCATGCAAACTTAGATATAGGTTTTATTTTCATGCACGTGAACGTAGAAATAGAATACTCTTGGGAATATATGTTGCATAGACTTGGTTAAATTATTGCACAAATCCGTTCATTACAAGTGGCATAAGTAAGGGACTATTCTGAACCCAACGGTTTGAGGTCTTCCCTTGCGAGGGGTCAGTGCGGCCTTAAATCTTTGTCCCAGTTCACACTGGGTGGTGACTCCATTATTCTCCGGTTTAGTTCCTCAGTGGGCTATTTCGTACTCTCGACTAGGCCGCGAGCCTGGAACAGCGTCGCCGATTTCTGTGTCCTACAGTCTGGCGACTCCACTGGGGATAGAGAATCGGCCCCGAAATAATGACTTGTAATGTTTGGGATTTATGCTTTAGTTAACCATGTCTACAGTGGGTTGAAGGGGTTTAATCAAAGGCACTATTAGAGCTAGGTAATGGTTTGGTGTCTTCCTTCATTCACTACCTTTCTATAAGGAAAAGCTGTGAAGGCACCTAGATAATCATTTACTCGAAGCTTATCATGATGGACTAATTTGGAGGACCTATTGTTTATTCCTGTCACCAAGGCGATAAGAGCCTAAGAGGCTTGGGTATTTAAGAGAGTCCAATCCACCCTCCCTCTGGGGAATCTTCAATAAGAAATCCATTTGACAGTCAGTCATGTATCATCACTCGTTGGCACGTACCTTAGCGTATAAAAAAGGTGCGCTCACTCAGTCGCTCGAACCCTTGAGTGGGGAGACCTAGTTGTGGGCAATCCTTCGCCGACGGGAGCCTTTGTCTACTCTCCTATAAACCCGCATATGAACCATATTCGTATATCTCATCGAAGTTGCCTGTATGCACTGCATTTTTGCATATAAGTCCCTATGATGAGTCTCATTTGGAGACACTACCTTTTAAGTCACAGAAGTCGCGGGAAATGGACGTCGGAAGGGAACCAGTATTTTTGTTAGATTTTAGTCGCTTGTTTAGCTTCAGGCTCGCTTGTTGGACCTCCGTTATTAAAATACACCCTTAGCCTTGGCCCAAAACTACACCAAGCCCATCTCACCCAAGCCCAATCCAAAAAAATAATTAAAACATTTAAAATACATGTCACAAATTAAAACCAATTAAATTAAATTAAAACCAACTAAATTGAAATTAAATTAAATTAATATCTAATTAAATCTAATACCAAAATCAAATAAATCAATTCCTAAAATAAACAAATCACTCCCCTAATTTAAATAATCCCCTCCTAAATTACATAATTTCTTTCCTTAAATAATTAAATAAAATCTCTCCCTTATTATTTGATCCATTTCCTTTTTGAATAATCCATGCAAACCCTACCTTGCAACTATATAAACAACAACAATCCTAACCCTAAGGGAGGAGAAGACACAACTCTCTTACACGGCCAAAAAGAAAAACAACAAACCATAAACCCTAATCACACACTGCCCTCACACTAACTCTCTCTCGGCAAAAGAAAAACAACTAAACAAACCCTTAAAAATCTGCATGCGCACACAACAACCCTCCTTACCCCCATTCAACACCACGCACAGAACGCCATCTATCACAACTCAACGCACACCAGCCAGCCTCACAGATCGAGCAACACACGACCTCACATACCAACCTTCACGAAGCCACAAAAGCCACGCACATGGCCATTCACTTCATGTACACGCCCACATTAATGCCGTCTGCCAGCACGTAGCTTCCCAGCACGCCCTCTGCCCAGCACACTCACTTTGCTCCCTGCCTCACGCTTCATAAACCCTTCACGCCTGCCCCCACCGCTTCGATCAAGCAGGCCCACAAAACAGCCTATATTCAGCGCATGAACAACAAATAAGTAAATAAACCTAAATGTCGAGACTGCTCACAAACAATAACCATCACCAACCCGTGATCAAATAAGCAACTGACCGAAAATCAGCCCTCAAACAGTCCTTGTAACCACAAAAAATAGTCCATGTAACCATCGAAACAGTCCCCGAAACTTCACCCAAAACTACCCTAAAATAGTCCCCGAAAATACCCCAAAACAGTCCCAAAATCGAGCCAAAACAATCCACTAACACACCTGAACAGTGACCAGAAAATACAACGAAAACAGCAGCAAAACGGAGCGAAAACAGCGACCAAAACAGCAAAATAGCGAGGAAAGACGCAAACCAGTGAACCAGAAAAGTTGCGGAGCTTTAACTCTTCCGATCACCGTGAAACGCGAGTCCGAGAATCGACGAAAAAGGTTAGACCTGAGGGTATTTTTCACATTCATTTTTATTTGTATTTTTACTATTTATTGAATCTTATTTGCATGATTATTATGGAGTGATGCATGTTGTGGCCCTTGAGTAGATGGAAAATGCATGTATTATGAAATGGTGTATGTTGTGGCCCTTGAATAAAATGAAAAATGTGTCGCCTCTCGTGGTATATAGGATGGAAACCTGGACATAAATTTTATAGCCGATTCCGAATGGACAGTAGTATGATCTGTATTCGGGATATAACTCCACGTACCACTTGAGTAAACGGCGCATATTTCGTTTTATGTTGTTTTGATTTATTTATTATCCGTTACTTGATTTCCGCATGTTATTTGTTTATGTAATGGTGAGATAAAGCGCATGGGCTTAGTAAGTGCGATTAAAGGTCCTCTATTTTGAGAGGTTAAAATCCTTTACCACGATGATTTGCCGCGCCACATAATGTATATTCGATTGGATGTAAGATATCTTCAATCGGATACAAGAAGTCCGATATCGTTGTCTTTACCTTTTATATATGTATTGTGTTGTTTGCGCATGGGCTTAGTAAGTTCGATTAAAGGTCCTCTATTTTGAGAGGTTAAAATCCTTTACCACGATGCTTCGCCACGCCGGATAATGTATATTCGATTGGATGTAAGATATGTTCAATCGGATACACGAAGTCCGATATCGTTGTCTTTACTTTTTATATATGTATTATGTTGTTTGTGCATGGGCTTAGTAAGTGCGATTAAAGGTCCTCTATTTTGAGAGGTTAAAATCCTTTACCACGATGCTTTGCCGTGCCGAAATGATGTATATTCGGTTGAATGTGAGATGTGTTCAATCGGGAATACAAAGTCCGATATTGTTGTCTTTATTTTTATATGCATTATGTTATTAGCGCATGGGCTTAGTAAGTTAGATTAAAGGTCCTCCATTTCGAGGGGTTAAAATCTTTTACCACGATGCTTCGCCGCGCCTTGTAGCCCTTTATTATTTATTAGGTGTCATCTATTCATCCGTTCATGTATGTGTCATGTTGTTTACTGTATTTTGGAGGTCACTGCTGTAACCCCGTTCGAACGCGTTTCAGAATGCCGCACGAACGCATGTTTTCTGTCTGCTCCCGTTCAAACGCGTTATCAAACCCTATACGAACGTGAACCTTCTGTTTACCGTTAGAACGTGTTTACAAACGCTACTCGAACGCGCATGTATTTGTTTCATCAGGTCTGGTCCCGTTCGAACGCGTTATCAAATGCCACACAAACGAGAACCTTCTGTTTACCGTTCGAACGCGTTTTCGAACGCTACACGAACGCGCATACACTGAACTGAGTCCTTTTCATCACATGTCATGCATAATTATTTCTTAGGTGATTTCTCTTGTATCATGTAATCAATCATACTATTTGAATTCCTGCATTTGTTTATTTGATGTGTTCATGAGATGGTATTCAAGCATGATTAGGCCGTTAGTATGCTACTTGGTTCTTAAGCATGATTTAGCCCATTTAGTTGTTCATTTTCAAAGCATGATTAGTCCTTTATTTTACGTTTGGAATTTGCATTATGTTTAGGTTGTTCTTTGTTTTCCGTATTATATGATCGAAACATGTTCATGAGATTGCCGTGTGCTATTGCATGTTTGCCGTTATGATGATTACTTTCATGCATGTGAACTTAAAAGTAGAATACTCCTTGGAAATAAATGTTGGTTAGGCTTGGTTAAATTATTGCACAAATCATTTCATTACAAGTGGCATAAGTAAGGGACCATTCCGAACCCAACGGTTTGAGGTCTTCCCTTACGAGGGGTGAGTGCGGCCTTAAATCTTTGTTCCGGTTCACACCAGATGGCTACTCTATTATTCTCCGGTTTAGTCCCCCGTAGGCTACTCCGTACTCCCAACCGGGCCGCGAGCCCGGAACAGCATGCGTCGCTCAGTTTCTGTGTCGCACATTGCCCCTTTATGCTTTTGATAAACACATGCATATTATATCTCATGCATCGCACGTATTTCATGCAGCTCATGCATACACGCATCATGTTAACCATGTGTCTTAAAAGCCATCATAAATATATGTTGGGTTAGAGAAAAAAAAAGATTTGTCAAGAAGAGTTTAGCAAACATGGATGTCGGGGAAAAGGAAAACGGGGAACAGAAAAATATACGGCAATGATAGAAAGACCATTTTGAAAAAAAAAACAAAAAAAAAAACAAAAAAATGAATGAAAAAAAAAACAGAGAAATTGATTGTTTGTTTTAGTCCTTAATAGTTAGGCATAAGTCCAATGATGAAATCGTTTTCTTTAGGGTGAAACCTTAGAAACAATAAGTGTGAGATGTACTATCATCCGATATTTTGAGTAGTTGATCTTGGCTAGACTCGCGAGCACTTAATTATATGATCTTAGCAGTGAAAGCCTGAGTAGTCGACGAGATGACTAGTTAGGGAGATAGTGGATCAGTGAATGACCGTTTGCTTATATGTCAATCCTGGTTTACTTATGTTACGATACGTGATATGGTTGGAAACGAAGAAAAAGTCTCTGAAAAGAAAAGGAAAAATAGACCGCCTATAATCGATAAGCGTGAAGCTACCCATGTGCGAGTATTAAGACCACCATGAGGAGAAATGCTACCTTAAAGGGTAGGTGTGTCAAAAAAAAGAGAAAAAGAAAAAAAAAAAAAAAGAGAAAAAGAAAAAGAAAGTTCAAAATGAAAAGAAAGAAAAGAAAGAGACAAAAGAAAAAAGAAGAAAACCATATCATGTTGAGTACGAGGAAGTAATCACAGAGTATGATCAAGACATATAGGTTGGTTAGACTCACTGATCCAATTCTCCAAGACAAAATCATCGAGTTGGCTTACTTAAAGATTAAGCTGCGAAAGAGCATTGGCACACACACACTAGAAGTCTAGTTCAGATCACTCATGTAGAGGATCAGATTTGAGTATATTAAGTACTTTGAAGGTTCTTTGGGTTCGACGCGAAGCATCCGTTGATGACAAAAATATGTTTAACTATCAGGACTATCTCGTGAGAGGCAATACAACATGTTGATATGCAACATCACATCAGTATCAGTTTGGGGGCAAGGCCCAGATCAATATTAGTTTGGGGCCGAGGCCCACATCAGTATCAGTTTGGGGGAGGCCCACATCAGTATCAGTTTGGGGGCGAGACCCACATCAGTATCAGTTTTGGGATGATTCCCAGGGTTGAGGCCCACATCAGCATCTGTATCAGTTTTGGGGATGAGTCCCAGGGTCGAGGCCCACATCATCAGCAGTTTTGGAACATCACATCACATTATCTACTTTGGCCAAGTGCAAGCAACGAAGAGCAAAAAGCTAAATCGAGTCTGGGGGCGACCAGTCAACCACCCCGCGAATAAGGGATTTATCGATAACTTGAGCAATGAGACTAAAGGAAACTGAGCAATCACCAAGAGAGAATCGACAGAAAGGAACTATGAGCAGGCCCAGGGGGCGACCAAAGACTTTTGCAGGCAAATGGCACCAATGAGCACAAGGAAGGCCTAACCCATCGGAATAGGAAACATATCCATGCATACATGCATACATATCACATACATGCAAATTTTATTTTGTATTCGCAGGTTTTTAGCGGCAAAGATGATGAGCGGAAAATATATCAATATTTACCGCCCCTTTTACTTAATATTTTGTTTAGTTTCTCGGGTTTGATGAACGTTTTGATGTGTTTTAGTTTATTTTGTAGATAAAATAATATTGGGACCCAATGAAATCATTAAGGACGAAATGTGGGTCAAACAAGGGCAAAAATTGGACTTGACGTATTAATTTTGGAGATTGGAAACTTGAAAGGGCGTTTTAACGAAGTGCAGTTTTGGAAATTCCAGTTTTGCGTATCTGTCGTATTTTGGGTATAAATTTTTACTCCGATATCGAATTGAGCTGATTCAAGTTCCATATTAAAGAAGACTCAAATATCTACAACTCGGAAAGACAAAATAATTTCGAATTCTGAATATTTCATACCCGAAATTGATGAACCATCCAAAAGTGTGTTGTGTGTAATTATTAAAGTCATTTTCAATCATTTTCAAAGAAAAAAAATAAATTAATAAAAAAATAATAAAAATTATCAAATCACCACCAACCATGATAAGCAATTAGTGGAGCAATTAATAATGAATTTGGTGGAGCAATTAGTTGAGCAATTAGTAGAGCAATTAATAATGGATTTGGTGGATGATTTGATGGAGGCAAAATTTTGCCTATAAATACCAAGCCATTTCATTTGTAAGATTCATACTTTCTTCTAAGGAATTCCTTAAGAATACTAAGAAGATTGTATCTTGTTTGTTTATTTACAGCTTTCAGTAATTAATTTCCGCTTTCGCAATTTCTTTTCTTTACTTTTCAGTTTTTACTTTCCGCAATTTACTTTTACGCACAGTACTTTTCTTTCTTTAATTTTCAGTTTTTACTTTTCAGTAATGAGGAGGTAACTCCCATTTGCTGTGGTAAAATGTAAAACTTTTATTACTAATATTTAGATTAATCTCCCTTAATTATAATATAAACTAGTTAAAACCTGACTTAATGAGGATACCGCCATATTGGTCGGTTGGTAATTATTTAAATTGGTTTTAACCTGACTAAACTGGATACCGCCTGATTGGTCGGTTGGTAATTAATTATTAATTTGACTTAATCTGCAAAGTTAATATATTATATTAAGGGAGATATCTAACATATAAGTAATAAAAGTGGATCCTTTTACCTCAACATTTTCTTTTATTGTACTTTTACTTTATTTACTTTTCAGCAATTTACTTTCAGCATTTACTTTTCAGCAATTTACTTTCAGCAATTTACTTTCAGCATTTACTTTTCAGTAATTTACTTTCAGCATTTACTTTTCAGCATTTAATTTTCAGTATTTAATTTCAGCATTTACTTTTCGTCATTTACTTTTCAGCAATTTACTTTTCAGCATTTTACTTTATGTCTTTTATTTTATTTAAGTTTTTACTAGCCCTAGTTATGTGTCGTAACTAAGTTAGTTATTTGAGGTTGTGGTGAATTCTAATATCACCGGTTTATAAGGGGTTATTTTATAGTTTGGGTAATTTAAAGGTCTACTTATTAAGTCTTAAGCTTAATGCTTCTTGTTGTCTGATCACCAATAAGATTGATGTGGTAAATCTAAAATAAACTTGACAAAGAAATTTTAGGTTTCAGCCTTAGACTTAATAGCCTACGATCTTCCTTGAGGATATATAACCCTTTAATATATTTCCTTACAGGATAGACATATACCTGTCGGGCGAGGGTAGCCATAATTGGAACTTAAACTTAATGAATCCAGATAATTTGGTTGACATAGACATATGGTTCAATTGGGTTAAACTGGGTATTTGTGTCTGACCATCGATAGATGCTTTCGTATAATTTAGTGTTCCAAGTTAGTAAACCGATTTATTACACAATCATGAAATAACCACTTCATCTTTTAAAAGATATTAGAAAGATTCACAACCCTGGATATTTTTTAATATTGAATTTTCTTAAACCT
The DNA here is from genome assembly GCA_019454045.1 of Zanthoxylum bungeanum. Taxonomy (NCBI): domain Eukaryota; kingdom Viridiplantae; phylum Streptophyta; class Magnoliopsida; order Sapindales; family Rutaceae; genus Zanthoxylum; species Zanthoxylum bungeanum. Next base: position 78,787 of record SKCR01043625.1, read on the forward strand.
ACTTTTGTGCAATTTTATTTACTTATTTTTAAATTTAGAATCATCACCATTTCAAATAAATCAATCAACCTGTTAGATACTAGTAATCATTTGACCTCATAAAATTAATAGATTAGGTATTAAGTCCTCGTGGGATCGATACTTTTTATACTACTTGAACGATACGTACGCTTGCGTTATACGTGTGTGTTTACGCCGGTCAAGTTTTTGGCACCGTTGCCGGGGATTTATTTATCTTTCACTATTAGTTTTAGGATTAGATACGTTACTTGTATCTAATTTCTTTTCACTTATTGTTTTTGTTTTCTTGTGTTTCAGGTTCTCAGAAACTACATGAGACGAACCAGAAGCTTTGAACTCCGACCGTTTGTTGGGATGTATGCCTTAGAGCTACATGTGATGTAAACGGTTTCATGTGTTTTGAAATAAATCGATGCATTATTCATTTATCAAATTGTTTGTTTATTTTTCGCATATTATATATCTTCGTAAATACCGTAGATTACTTATGTTCCTTCAGACTTAGTGTATGAGTGTCATACACCAGAGGATTTAAGTCTGAAGTTAGTAATCTTAAATAGTCCATAGAGAGCAAACAAAGCGGGTACTTTGTTTGTGGTTTATCTATAGGTGCGGTCCATTCTATATTTGTATGGCGATCTTAATCCGGATCGTCCATGTAGAGACATGAGAATGGAGGCACCTTGTATGATGCGATCATATAGGACTGGACCCAGATAGAAATGACATTCTTATAATATCCGTTAAGCAAAGAAATTCATTTCAATCTACTTGATGGTCATATATGGATTGATCTTAATATTGAGTGTACTACGAACTCCTGCATGGCAGGCTGTGTCATTTGATTTACAAAGGTGAGGTTGGTGTAGCAGTCCCGACCAATAGCTACGTACTTTGGGGGCACAGTTTGTTTTGTAGCTGGGAACGTTTTACATAGACATGGAGTTCACTCCTTCTTGTGAGAAGTAGATGAGTATATTTCTTAAGGGTTGATTCGGTACTTGAACGATTTGAGCGCTCAAGTCTTTCTATTATGAACAGAAAGATTAATATTCATAATAGTTATGAATAAATCGTTCATTAGAGAATCAATGGAACTTAAGGTAAAAATAATTAGAGGGGTATAACGGACATTATAACCCGGCTCTAATTACAAGATATTCGTGAAGGATCAATTCGTATGTAATGACTATATCGATGGACAACGACTTAGTTCGACTTAATATTTCATCTGCGGCAACGAGAGTGCAACTTCGGGTTTTTAGTGGAATAACCCGGAGTTAATAATTCAGAATATCTAATTAAGAGCTTAATTAATATTTCGAGATTATTGGAGATCGGAACCGTGGGTCCATTTGGTCCCCGTGCTAGCTCGATTTACTATAGCGGATTTAATATAATTGGATAGTCTAATTATATACTCACAAAAGAATAAATATTATTAATATGATTAATAATATTAATTTTGTCACACTTGAAACTATACATTAAAAGTTAATGTATGGTATTAATAATTATATGATAATTATTAAATATAAAATATTGAATTATATATATGATATAATTTAATAAGGCTAAGATTGTAATTTCTATATTATGGTTTTGGAAACCCTTGATTTAATTTTGGAAATAATGACTTTCAAAATATTAATCATATATTTAATTTGTAACATATATTGACTTTATGGAAAGTAAATAATATTGTTACAAAATTAATGAAGAAATAAAGGGCATGGCCGAATTCCTTGATGCATAAGGAATATGATTTGTTTATTTTGGAAACAAAATTTAATCAAAAATCCTAGACTTGGCCGAATTCCTTGGTGTCGAAGGAATATGATTTGTTTATTTTGGAAACAAAATTTAATCCAAAAATCCTAGCCTTGGCCGAATTCTACCTTAGGGAGGGAATTGGTTGTTTTATTTAAGTAAAACAAAATTGACCTAAGTATAAAAGGAAAACTTGATTTTCTTTTGAGAAGGGCTCTCATTCCAAACCCTAGCCACCTTCTTCTTCTTCTTCACAATTCTCTCAAAAGTTGAGAAACAATTTTGAAGAACAAGAATAAGAAAAATATTATTAGTATGTGATTTAATCTCTAAAACGTTTAGGGATTTGTTTGTGCGTGTAGCCCACACTTTTCGTTGGTAACGATTCATAGCTCGGAAGATCTTGTGGCGTTGAACAAATCATATTCTTCTTTATTCTTGTAAGTCACGGCATTGAGGAACAATAATACCTCATTGCCGCACTTCACTTGTTACAATCGGGGCTCGGTTTTGATTTGTTTTAATTTGGGTTTTGGGAAACACCTTGGGGACTTTTTGGGGCTGAGTTAGGATTTTTTTTTTGAGTGGAAAATCAGACCTAAAACGCTACAGCAGGTCACACAAATCAGGGGTTGGTTTGGGTGCAGTTCGCGTGTGTAACGTGTGTAAAACAGTCCAATAATTCACTGCAGTTCAGGGGCTGTTCGGGGACTATTTCACGCGCATTCCGGGGCTGAGATCTTGTCTGAAACAGAAGCAAAACTTCAGTATAAGTGCTGGTTCCATTCGGCTTTAAGGAAGGGAAGACAGAAAAAATTTTCAAGGTCGATCCGTGTGCCTAATCGCTTCCGCTGCGCGAGGAAAGCGTTTCCTACAATTGGCATCAAGAGCGAGGTTGAAAAGTGTTCTTAACCCTTCATTTTTTCATTTAAAGTTTCTGTTTTTAATATATTTGTATGAGTTATAAATATGATATGCATGTTTAGATGAGTGGACACATTCTGATATTCATATGATGAATGATTTTGTTATTTCATGTGATGAATGGATTTTGCATTGGTCGTAAATTTTTCCGGCTCTTATTTTTGTATTTGGTTTTGTTTTTGGGATGTAAGGCCATAAGGCCATTGTTTACATTTGTTGTAATTTTAATTTTCAATGTAAAGCTTCAATTTTTTGTAATTTGGAGCACCGAAGTCGCAAAGGGAGACAACACCACTTTGAAGCGGGATTTGAAGACCAAGGAATGCCTTGGTGAATGTCTTGTACTAATTAATTAGTATAGAAAAAATAAGAGCCCGGTCAATGCAAAATAATTTTTTTTTTGTTATATGTATGTTTATTTCGAATTGTTTGAATAACATGTCATATAGCTTAGGGTGCCCACTCATGCATTTTACTTGCCATAACATGTCATAGATGCATTATCATTATAGACATAAAATTATGATTTTATGTAATTTAAAATGTTTAAGTTAGAAAATGATATGCATGAAAATCAATTAATTAGATTAATTGGATTTATGGTTTAAAATTTGAATTCTAATATATTGGGCTTAATTAGTGCATAATAAATTCCATTGGTATATAGGATGGAAATCCGGACATAAATTCCATAGCCGATTCCGAATGGACAGTAATATGTTCTGCTCTCGGGATACAATTCCACGTACCATTGGATTTTATGACACACTAAGATTTATTAAAATATTTAATTAGAATTTTTGACCATTTAGAATTCCATGATTTTAGACCCTTAAGTGCCTAGTATTTTAAGAGTTAAAATATTATAGCTCACTTATACCACTCTAATTAAATTAGTTTAATAGAGTAAATCTATTAGTAAAGACTAATGAATTTTTAGTGACACAATTTTAATTGTTAAAATTGATTAGATCACTTATGACAAACTAGTGTAAATAATAATTATGATTTAGCCGCCATAAGTTTATCCACACTAGTTAAAATAAAATATTAGATATTTTAGATAGAAACCTTAATTTTTAAAATAGTTCATACATCATGTTTAATTTTATGCCAAAATTGTTTGATAATTTTAATATGCGATAAATGAATGTTAAATGTATGTTTATTTTATTTTTCAGCCATGGTTTCTCCAATTATTTCCATACTCTCAAAAGATAAATTAACCGGGGAAAACTATGTTAAGTGGAAAAGTAACATGAACGCTATCCTGGTCTGTGAAGACCTAAAGTTTGTCCTGACGAAGGAACGTCCTCCTGAGCCGGCCAGAAATGCAGGCCAAGCTGTGCGCGATACCTACCAGAAATGGGTCGCAGCAAATGATAAAGCCCGCTGCTACTTGCTAGCAGGGATGTCTGAGGTTCTTGCTGCAAAGCATGAACCCATGGCTCTAGCATCTCAGATGATGGAGTCATTGCAGGGCATGTTTGGGCAGCCTTCGGAGCGTCAACGCCATGAGGCCATGGTCTCAGCAATGACTGCTAGGATGAAGGATGGGACATCAGTCCGAGAGCACGTCTTAAGGATGATGACTTATCTCAACACTGCTGAAACCCATAGAGCTCGTATTGACGAGCGTAGCCAGGTGACCATGATTATGGAAACTCTTCTGAAGAGTTTCATGCAGTTTAAAAGCAACTATGTTATGAACAAGTTGTCTTTTACTTTGACCCAACTGCTTAATGAGCTCACCCATTACGAGTCAATGCTTGTGGATCCTCGTAAGTCCAGTGCAGAGGCAAATGTTGCTGAGTCTTCTAAATCTACAAAGAAGAATAAGAAAAGCACTGGAAAGGCTAATGGAAAGCCCATGAAAAAAAAGAACAAGAAAGGCTCCAAGGATGCCAAGCCCAAAGGAAAATGTTTCAACTGCGACAAGAATGGGCATTGGAAAATGAACTGTCCGAAATACCTTGCTAAGCTGAAGGAGAAAAAGGAAATAGGTAAATATGATTTACTCGTTATTGAATCTATATTAGTGGAGGATGATAAATCCGCTTGGATTGTTGATTCTGGAGCCACTAACCATGTTTGTTCTTCTTTACAGCTACTTGATTCATGGAGGGACCTTGCTGAAGGTGATTACACTATGAGGGTCGGGACAGGGGATGCCGTTTCAGCAAGAGCAGTGGGAGTTTCCAGTTTAAATTTTATTAATAATAGTTATTTAAATTTGAACAATGTGTTATTCATTCCTGGTTTTCGCAGGAATCTGAATTCTGTTTCTAGACTATTGGATGATGGTTATTCAGTTTCTTTTAATAGCAATTTGGTTATTATTGGTAGAAATGGATTAACTATATGCACAGGAAACTCATAAAATAACTTGTATGTGTTAAGACCGTTAACACATAGGTCACTGCTCAACACTGAAATGTTTAAGGTTGAAAAACCTAAAACCAAACGGCCAAAGATTTCTCACGATGACACATATCTTTGGCATCTTAGACTTGGTCACATCAACCTTGACCGGATAAATAGATTGATAAAGAACGGAGCCTTAAACCAGTTAAAGCTCGGGACTTTACCAGTTTGTGAATCCCATTTAGAAGGAAAAATGACCAAGAGACCTTTTACTGGAAAAGGTATAAGAGTCAGTCAACCACTAGAGCTAATACATTCGGACGTTTGCGGACCGATGAATGTAAAAGCCCGAGGTGGTTATGAATACTTCGTCACATTCATTGACGATTATTCAAGATATGGGTATGTCTACCTAATGCGTCACAAATCAGATACCTTTGAAAAGTTCAAGGAGTATCGTGCTGAGGTTGAGAACCAATTAGGTAAGACAATCAAAACTCTACGATCAGATCGTGGTGGGGAATACCTCAACAGAGATTTCGAGGAATTATTAGTTGAGCATGGGATAGTATCACAGCTCACAGCACCTGGAACACCACAACAAAATGGTGTTACAGAAAGGAGAAATCGAACCCTACTAGACATGATGAGATCTATGTTTAGTTATAGCTCACTACCTAGTTCATTCTGGGGATATGCACTGCAAACCGCAATGCATATCCTTAATGTAGTTCCATCTAAGTCTATTCCTAAGACTCCCTTAGAGTTATGGAATGGTCGTAAAACTAGTTTACGACATTTTCGCATATGGGGGTGTCCAGCACATGTGCTGAAGAATAAGACTACAAAGTTGGAGCCACGTTCTCAGGTGTGCCTATTTGTAGGCTACCCTAAGAGACTAGGGAAGGATTCTTCTACAGTTCTGATGATAACAAAATGTTTGTATCGACAAATGCTACGTTTTTAGAGGAGGACTATATGAGGGAGTTCAAGCATCATAGTAAGATATTACTCAAGGAGTTACTTACTGGTTCGACCAGCACGCCATCGTCAACGAAAGTTGAGAAATACATAGCACCTTCAACATCTGATAGTCAGATGCTACCTAGTCAGAATGATCTACCACCTAGACGCAGTGGGAGGGTTGTACGATAACCTGATCGCTACCTAGGGGTTGGAGAGGCACAAGTTGTCACCTCCAGCGATGGCATAGATGATCCATTGACCTATAGTAGTGCAATGGATGATTCTGACAAAGAGGAATGGCTCAAAGCCATGAACCTAGAGATGGAGTCCATGTACTCCAACTCGGTCTGGGAACTTGTAGACCAACCTGATGGGGTGAAACCCATAGGTTGCAAGTGGATCTACAAGAGGAAGATGGGATCAGATGGGAAGGTACAGACCTTCAAGGCTAGACTAGTGGCCAAAGGTTATACCCAGAAAGAGGGAGTTGACTATGAGGAAACTTTCTCGCCAGTAGCTATGCTTAAATCCATCCGCACTCTCTATCCATTGCCGCATATTATGACTATGAAATTTGGCAAATGGATGTCAAGACTGCATTCTTGAATGGCAATCTTGATGAAAGTATCTATATGATACAACCAGAAGGGTTCATCGCCCAAGGTCAAGAGCAAAAGGTTTGCAAACTGCAAAGGTCCATTTATGGACTCAAGCAGGCATCTCGATCTTGGAATATAAGATTTGACTCAACAATCAAGTCTTATAATTTTGAGCAGAATGTTGATGAGCCTTGTGTATACAAGCGCGTCATTGACGGGAAGGTGGTTTTTCTTGTTTTATACGTTGATGATATTTTACTCATTGGGAATGATGTAAGGATATTATCAGACGTGAAAAAATGGCTAGCTGACCAATTCCAAATGAAAGATTTGGGAGAGGCCAGTTATGTTCTTGGGATCCAGATACTTCAGGATCGCAAGAAACGACTGTTAGCTATGTCTCAGGCATCCTATATCGACAAGATCCTTGTGCGATTTGGGATGCAGAATTCCAAGAAAGGCAATCTGCTTTATCGGCATGGAATTCATTTGTCGAAGGAACAGTCTCCTAAGACACCTCAGGATGTTGAGGAAATGAGACATATCCCATACGCCTCAGCAGTTGGTAGTCTCATGTATGCCATGTTATGCACGAGACCGGACATCTGTTTTACAGTGGGAGTAGTCAGTAGGTTTTACTCAAACCCGGAATTGGATCACTGGGTGGCTGTGAAACACATTCTCAAGTATCTTAAGAGAACGAGAGATTATATGCTTGTATATTCCGGTGAGGATATGATCCTTAGGGGATATACAGACTTTGATTTTCAGACAGATGTTGATTCCAGGAAATCTACATCTGGATCAGTGTTCACCCTAGGTGGTGGGGCTATTGTATGGCAGAGTATAAAGCAATCTTGTATTGCTGACTCCACCATGGAGGCTGAATATGTAGCGGCTTGTGAAGCGGCTAAGGAAGCAGTCTGGCTCCGTAAATTCTTGGGAGATCTGGAAGTTGTTCCAGATATGGATAGACCACGCACCCTCTATTGCGATAATAGTGGAGCGGTGGCAAACTCCAAAAAACCAAGAAGCCACAAGAGAGGAAAGTATATAGAGAGGAAATATCATCTCATCAGGGAGATAGTGCAGAGAGGAGACGTTACCGTCACAAAGATTGCATCCGCAAAGAACCTTGCTGATCCGTTTACAAAGACCTTGTCGGCTAAAGTTTTTGAAGGTCGCCTAGATGGTCTAGGATTACGTGACATGTCCCATTTGCTCTAGTGCAAGTGGGAGATTGTTGGGATGTATGCCCTAGAGCTACATGTGATGTAAACGGTTTCATGTGTTTTGAAATAAATTGATGCATTATTCATTTATCAAATTATTTGCTTATTTTTCGCATATTATATATCTTCGTAAATACCGTAGATTACTTATGTACCTTCAGACTTAGTGTACAGGTGTCATACACCAGAGGATTTAAGTCTGAAGTTAGTAATCTTAAATAGTCCATAGAGAGCAAACAAAGCAGGTACTTATTTTGTGGTTTATCTATAGCTGCGGTCCATTCTATATTTGTATGGCGATCTTAATCCGGATCGTCCATGTAGAGACATGAGAATGGAGGCACCTTGTATGATGCGATCATATAGGACTGGACCCAGATAGAAATGACATTCTTATAATATCCGTTAAACAAAGAAAGTCATTTCAATCTACTTGATGGTTATATATGGATTGATCTTAATCCTGAGTGTACTACGAACTCCTGCATGGCAGGCCGTGTCCTTTGATTTACAAAGGTGAGGTTGGTGTAGCAGTCCCGACCAATAGCAACGTACTTTGGGGGCACAATTTGTTTTGTAGCTGGGAACGTTTTACATAGACATGGAGTTCACTCCTTCTTGCGAGAAGTAGATGAGTATCTTTCTTAAGGGTTGATTCGGTACTTGAACGATTTGAGCGCTCAAGTCTTTCTATTAACGAACAGAAAGATTAATATTCATAATAGTTATGAATAAATCGTTCATTAGAGAATCAATGGTACTTAAGGTAAAAATAATTAGAGGGGTATAACGGACATTATGACCCGGCTCTAATTACAAGATACTCGTGAAGGATCAATTCGTATGTAATGACTATATCGATGGACAACGACTTAGTTCGACTTAATATTTCATCTGCGGCAACGAGAGTGCAACTTCGAGTTTTTAGTGGAATAACCCGGAGTTAATAATTCGGAATATCTAATTAAGAGCTTAATTAATATTTCGAGATTATTGGAGCTCGGAACTGTGGGTCCATTTGGTCCCTGTGCTAGCTCGATTTACTATAGCGGATTTAATATAATTGGATAGTCTAATTATATACTCACAAAAGAATAAATATTATTAATATGATTATAAATATTAATTATGTCACACTTGAAACTATACATTAAAAGTTAATGTATGGTATTAATAAATATATGATAATTATTAAATATAAAATATTGAATTATATATATGATATAATTTAATAAGGCTAAGATTGTAATTTCTATATTATGGGTTTTGGAAACCCTTGATTTAATTTTGGAAGTAATGACTTTCAAAATATTAATCATATATTTAATTTGTAACATATATTGACTTTATGGAAAGTAAATAATATTGTTACAAAATTAATGAAGAAATAAAGGGCATGGCCGAATTCCTTGATGCATAAGGAATATGATGTTTTATTTTGAAACAAAATTTAATCAAAAATCCTATCCATGGCCGAATTCCTTGGTGTATAAGGAATAGGATTTGTTTATTTTGGAAACAAAATTTAATCCGAAAATCCTAGCCTTGGCCGAATTCTACCTTAGGGAGGGAATTGGTTGTTTTGTTTGAGTAAAACAAAATTGACCTAAGTATAAAAGGAAAACTTGATTTTCTTTTGAGAAGGACTCTCATTCCAAACCCTAGCCACCTTCTTCTTCTTCACAATTCTCTCAAAAGTTGAGAAACAGTTTTGAAGAACAAGAATAAGAAAAATATTATTAGTGTGTGATTTAATCTCTAAAACGTTTAGGGATTTGTTTGTGTGTGTAGCCCACACTACTTTCCTTTGGTAACGATTCATAGCTCGGAAGATCTTGTGGCATTGAACAAATCATCTTCTTCTTTATTCTTGTAAGTCACGGCATTGAGGAACAATAATACCTCATTGCCGCACTTCACTTGTTACAATCGGGGCTCGGTTTTGATTTGTTTTAATTCGTATTTTGGGAAACACCTTGGGGACTTTTTGGGGCTGAGTTAGGATTTTTTTTTAGTGCAAAAATCAGACCTAAAACGCTACAGCAGGTCAAGCAAATTAGGGGTTGGTTTGGGTGCAGTTCGCGTGTGTAATGTGTGTAAAACAGTCCAATAATTCACTGCAGTTCGGGGGCTATTCGAGGACTGTTTTACGCGCATTCCGGGGCTGAGATCTTGTTCGAAACAGAAGCAAAACTTCAGTATAAGTGCTGGTTCCATTCGGCTTTAAGGAAGGGAAGACAAACAAATTTTCAAGGTCGATCTGTGTGCCTAATCGCTTCCGCTGCACGAGGAAAGCGTTTCCTACACCGCTTGATCCAGAAATTGAAAGAACCATCAGACAGTTGAGAAGGGAAAGGCGAGAAGGCCAAGAAGCTTTAGTCAACATGGAACCTGAACCTTTGGAGGTTGCACCACCAATTCCCATTCGAGACAGAACCATTCCGGTGGTTGACAGACTCATTTCATGTATTATACTTCCTCCCTTACCAGCAAATGCAGGTGACATCAAAACATGCATTCAGATGATTCAGCAGTCAGTTCAGTTTGGGGGGAATGCAACTGAAGATCCTAATACCCACATCAGCAACTTCCTGGAAGTTTGCGGCACTTTCAATTACAACCGAGAAGCTGAAGAAGCAATGAGACTGCATATTTTCCCATACTCCTTGAAAGACAGAGCTAAAGCTTGGTTACATTCACTACCAGCAGGTTCCATCACAACTTGGAACACTTTAGCCACCAAATTTCTTGCAAAGTACTTTCCACCAGCCAGAACTGGAAAGCTGAGGAATGACATCACATCTTTTGTGCAACAAGACTCAGAAACTCTCTACGAAGCTTGGGAAAGCTACAAAGATTTGCTCCGAAAATGTCCTCACCATGAGATTCCAAAATGGCTTCAAGTCCAAACCTTCTATAATGGACTTTCTGGACTGATGAGAACCACAATCGATGCTGCTACTGGAGGAGCTTTAATGGAAAAATGAGAAGATCAAGCTTGGGACCTAATCGAAGAAATGGCCAACAACAATTCCTTGTGGCCAACAGAAAGGAGCATGATCCAAACAATTGCAGAAATTTATGAAAGTGGAGCCAATACAGCAGTCAACGCTAAGCTGGATCAGATATGCAAATTCATGGAGACTCTCAGCATTGGATCCACAAGTTCACCATATGGAGGAGCACCAGAACCAAACCAACTTGAAGAGACGGTGAATTATGTCAACAATTTCAACAGACAGAGGAACAATCCATATTCCAACACCTACAACCCAGGGTGGAGGAATCATCCCAATTTTTCATGGAGCAACAATTCAGGACAAAAGAACAATCCACCACCTGGATTCCAACACCAGAACTATCCACCACCAGGATTGCAACAACATAACAAAGGTCGGGAACATGAAAATGAACCAGAAATGAAAAAATGGATTGCAGAGATGTTCAAAAAGCAACAAGCAGCATATGATGCTATCTTTCAGAGCCAATCTGCTTCCATCAAAGCACTGGAGAATCAAATCGGACAACTGGCCAATACTCAAATTTATAGACCGCCAGGTAATCTTCCCAGCAACACAGAACCCAATCCAAGGAACCGAGGGAATGAGCAATGTCAAGCCATCACCTTGAAAAGTGGTACTGAAATCAACAAAGATGTTGGAATCAAGGCAACAATTGAGGAAGTTTCAAAAGAAACAAAGCAACAGATGGAGGAAAAAGAAGCAAAGGAAAAAGAAAAAGATCAGATCACTCCATCTCCACCTCCACCTTTTCCACAACGACTTCAGAAAAACAAACTGGACAAGCAAATTGCTCGATTCCTGGAGGTGTTCAAAAAGCTTCACATCAACATTCCATTTGCAGAAGCCTTGGAAGAAATGCCCAGCTATGTAAAATTCATGAAAGACATTCTTTCACGAAAACGAAGATTGGGAGATTACGAGACTTTAGCATTGACGGAAGAATGCAGTACCATTATTCAGAGGAAACTTCCCCCAAAGTTGAAAGATCCTGGCAGTTTCACTGTCCCATGCACTATTGGAGAACACTATAACGGTAAGGCTTTATGTGACTTAGGTGCAAGTGTTAATTTGATGCCTTTTTCTATTTACAGGAAACTGTAAATTGGAGAAGCAATGCCTACCTCAGTCTCATTATAACTTGCTGATCGAACGCTCGCATTTCCAAGAGGTGTGGTTGAAGATGTGCTGGTCAAAGTCGAAAAACTCATTCTTCCAGCAGATTTTATTATCCTTGAAATGGAAGAAGACAAAGATGTGCCTATCATCCTTGGAAGACCATTCTTGGCGACAGGACGAACTGTGATTGATGTACAAAAATGAGAACTAACCATGAAAGTTCAGGACCAAGATGTTACTTTCAATGTTTTCAAAGCCATGAAATTCCCGAGCGATGAAAATGAAGAAGAATGCTTCAGAGTTGATGTTATTGATAGTATCGTTCAGGATACTGAGCTAAATCCCACAGATACACTTGAAGCTTGCATCATCAACATGACTGACAACGAGCTAGATGTTGAAATCCTGGAATGTATCAACTACCTTGACAAACCATTACGATTCAAATCAACACCACCAGTTGAAAGCTTGGAACTGCCAAAGAAAGATCGAATTAAGCCTTCGATTGAAGAACCACCACAGCTGGAGCTGAAGTTACTTCCGAGCTATCTCATGTATGCATTTCTTGGAAACTCTTCTGAATTACCTGTTATTATTTCTTCTTCACTAACATTGGAGCAGGAAGAAAAGTTACTAAGAGTATTACGAGAGCACAAAAGAGCCATTGGCTGGACTATAGCAGAAATTCGAGGCATTAGTCCATCATTTTTCATGCACAAGATTCTGATGAATGATGAGTACAAACCCACAGTGGAACATCAACGGAGACTCAATCCAATCATGAAGGAGGTCGTCAAGAAAGAAATCATCAAATGGTTGGATGCTGGCATCATTTACCCCATCTCAGATAGTACTTGGGTGAGTCCTATGCAGTGTGTGCCGAAGAAAGGAGGAATCACTGTGGTTACCAATGAAAAGAACGAGCTAATCCCAACCAGAACGGTGACTGGATGGAGAATATGCATGGACTACCGAAAGCTGAACAAAGCAACATGAAATGACCATTTTCCGCTGCCATTCATTGACCAGATGATAGACAGACTGGCGGGACATGAGTTCTATTGTATTCTGGACGGATATTCAGGGTACAATCAGATTGCCATCGCACCAGAAGACCAGGAGAAAACTACCTTTACATGTCCATATGGTACTTTTGCTTTCCGCAGAATGCCATTTGGATTATGTAATGCCCCTGCTACATTTCAGCGTTGCATGATGGCCATCTTCTCAGACATGCTGGAGCAGAGTATGGAGGTTTTTATAGATGATTTTTCGGTGTTTGGAGATTCTTTTGACTACTGCTTGTAAAATTTGGAACATGTGTTACAAAGGTGCGAAGATACAAACATGGTGCTCAATTGGGAGAAATGTCATTTCATGGTACATGAGGGCATTGTTCTTGGACACCGGATCTCACAAAAAGGAATCGAGGTAGACAAAGCAAAGATTGAAACAATTGAAAAACTACCTCCGCCGACATCTGTCAAATGGATTCAGAGCTTTCTCAGACATGCAGGTTTTTACAGGAGATTTATCAAAGACTTTTCCAAGATTGCTAAACCTCTGTGCAATCTTCTGGAGAAGGATGTTCTTTTCAACTTCACCAAAGAATGCCAGGAAGCTTTTGAGATCTTAAAACAGAAGTTGATTTCTGCCCCCATCAATGTAGCCCCAGACTGGACCCTTTCATTTGAAGTAATGTGTGATGCTAGTGATTTTGCTGTAGGTGCAGTTTTAGGACAACGCAAAGCAAAGATTTTCCACACCATTTACTACTCCAGCAGAACTTTGAATGAAGCTCAACTCAACTACACAACCACTGAAAAGGAGTTGCTCGCTGTTGTGTACGTTTTTGACAAATTCTGCTCCTATCTGTTGGGTCCCAAAGTGGTGGTTTACACAGATCATTCAGCAATCAAATACTTGATCACGAAGAAAGATGCCAAACCCAGATTGATTCGTTGGATACTTCTTCTGCAAGAATTTGACGTGGAGATCAAAGACAGGAAATGGACAAAAAAATCAAGTGGCAGATCATCTATCAAGGCTCGAGAATGGAGAAAAAGCTGGCAAAGATCTGTTAATCAAAGAAACCTTTCCAGATGAACAGCTGTTTGCCATGAAACAGCAAGATGCCCCTTGGTATGCTGACTATGTCAACTACATTGTGTCAGGAAAATGGCCGTTGGAATGGACAACTCAGCAACGGAAGAAATTCTTCAAAGTAGTCAAGCACTATGTCTGGGATGAGCCGTATCTGTTCAAACGATGTGCTGATCAATTATTGAGACGGTGTGTTCCACAAGAGGAGGTCAACAGTGTTTTGCAGCACTGTTATTCATCACCATATGGCGGACACTTCAGCGGAAACAAAACTGCAGCCAAAGTCCTACAATTAGGTTTGTTCTGGCCCACTCTTTTTAAAGATGCTTATCTTTTTGCTCTTCATTGTGACAGGTGCCAGAGAATGGGGAATATTTCAAGGAGAAATGAATGACCATTGCAAAACATTCTGGAAGTGGAGATATTCGATGTGTGGGGTATAGATTTCATGGGACCCTTTGTTCCATCATTCGGAAACCTGTACATCTTGGTTGCTGTAGACTACGTCTCCAAATGGGTTGAAGCAATTGCACTACCATCCAATGATTCAAAAGTGGTGATCAAATTCCTGAAAAAGAATATTTTCACTCGGTTCGGAACACCTCGGGCAATTATCAGTGATGGTGGCTCACATTTCTATAACAGATACTTTGATGCACTCCTATCCAAATACGGAGTTACTCACAAGGTTGCCACTGCTTACCATCCACAGTCAAATGGACAGGTTGAAGTTTCAAACAGGGAAATCAAAAGAATCTTGGAGAGAACTGTTGGATCAACAAGGAAAGATTGGTCTACAAAACTAGATATTGCATTATGGGCCTACCGAACAGCTTACAAGACACCCATTGGTATGTCCCCATATCAATTGGTGTTTGGAAAAGCATGCCATCTGCCAGTTGAGCTTGAACACAAGGCATACTGGGCACTGAAGAAGTTGAATCTTGATTCACAAGTTGCATGAGAGAAACGACTTCACCAACTCAACGAATTGGAGGAATTTCGCTTACAGGCTTATGAGAATGCCAGATTGTACAAAGAAAAGACCAAGAAATGGCATGATCGAAAAATAGTGCACAGACAGTTGGAACCAAGGCAGCAAGTGTTGTTGTACAATTCACGGTTGAAACTTTTCCCTAGAAAGTTGAAATCAAGGTGGTCAGGTCCATTTGTGATCACTCAGGTTTTACCATATGGAGCTTTTGAGTTACTGGATCCCAACACCAACGAAACATTCAAGGTTAACAGTCAGCGTGTCAAGCACTACTGGGGAGAATCGTTTGAGCGAAAAAAAGAAAGTGTCACACTTTCAGATCCAGCCTAACGATCGAGAAGTCACGTCTAGCTGACGACGTTAAACTTAGCGCTCGTAGGGAGGCAACCCATGCAATTTGTGTATATATTGTGATCTGGTGTGTTTTATTTTTACAGGTAAAGTCATTTCACGATGGAAGAAGCTCTCGCAAAACTTCACAAGCAATTTCCTTCTCTCCCTCAAAAATCTCTGATGAAAGTCTACAAAGCTCGTTTGGAACGGATAAGACTACTGTAGGCACTGCATTTTTGCATATAAGTCCCTATGATGAGTCTCGTATGGAGGCACTACCTTTTAAGTTGCGGAAGCCACTAGAAACAGATGTCGGAAGGGAAGAGTCAATAATTGACACACTGTCGGATTTAATTCGTTGGATTAGCTTCGGGTTCGCTTGTTGGGCCTCCGTTTTAAAACACACACCTAGCCCAATCCCATTAAATCACAATTAAAACATTTAAAACACATGTCATAAATTAAATTAAAACCAATTAAATTAAACTAAATCCAATTATTAAATCTAATTAAATTAAATTCCAAAATTAAAATAAATCCATCCCTAATTTTAATAAATCACTCACCAATTAAAGATATTACCCACCAAAATAAATATCCTTGCCTAAACTAATTAAATCAAATACCACACATGCATTATTTAATTGATCTTGTTTCCTTTTTAAAAAAACCATGCACAACCCTAATAACCCTAACCCTAGACTATGCACGGCATTTCACAAACAAAGCAGAAAAATAATAAAACCTTAAGCTACACACGTCTCTCTATCTCTCTCTCTATATAAACAACAACAAGTGCAAACCTCAAGCTCTCTCCTTCACGGTAGACTCTCACGGCCAAAACAGAATAAACCCTAAAAGATCAGCAGCCCCTCCAGACTCACGACCACCGACCAAACTATCACAAATCACAAGCCACCAGCTCACGTACCCACCACATATCCACTAGCTCTCACAGCTCTCTGTCCTCTCTCTTACTATGTAACCAAAACCAAAAACAACAAAAAAAACCCTAGCTCATCCTCGCAAGAAACCCTAAGGAGCATTCACGCAAATCACTCACTGCCCATCATCGAAATCTGTCCACTGAAATAACCCCACGCAACAATCAACTACCCTTCACGCAGCTTGCCCTTCACGCAACCATTACTTCACGCCTAGCCATAGCCTTCACCAGCCCTTAACTCAACGTCACAAGCAAACCACAGCCACATAACAAGCCCTTTAACCAGCCAGCACTCACGTACATGCCCTTCACAACTCACATACACACAACCTTCCGCCATTCACAAACTTGCCACCTCACAGCCTCTTAGCCTTCATCACGCCACCTGCCATTCACGTCCCACATCGCCCAGTAGCCACAAATCTTATCTATAGCCCTCATCAGCCCATCACGCCTCACGTACCTTCATCAGCCCCTCATTGTCGCAAAACACCCTCACAGCATTGCCCTAAAACTGCCACATATCCATCCACCAAAACTGCCGCATTTAGCCTCCTTCACAGCCCCAAATACACACCTAAACAGACCCTGAAACAGCCCCAAAAACCCCCTCAAAGTCATGCCCAAACAGCCCCTCCATTGCCCTCCACCGCACGCCTCAAACAGCCCACTGCACTATTTCCCTCACTGCCGAAAATAAGCCCACTGCACTGCCCAGTTTCCACACCAATTTGACCCTTAAAACAGTCCAGAAAACACCCTAAAACTGCACCAAAAAACTGCACAAGACCCCCCTCAAAACCGCCTAAAAACATCAGCCCTTTACCCTCCAAAAATGCCCAAAATAGTCTCTGAAACAACAAAAATAGTGGCCTAAAAATAGCAGCAAAACAGCAGAGAAACGGAGTGAAAACAGTAGCCCGAACAGCGAAACAGCGAGGAAAGACGTTGAGTTAGTGAACCGGAAGATTTTCGGATCATCCACCCTTCCAACGGCCGTGTAACGCCCTTTCGTGAGATGAAAAAAGAGGTTAGACCTGAGGGCATATTTTTATTTATTATCTTTCGTTTATTTTGTTTATTTTAAAAATATTATCGCATGAGAGTCGTTTGAAGCATGATGTGATTGTTGGATGAACGGGATATGTGTTCCCTTTGATGGTATATAGGATGGAAACCTAGACGTAAATTCTGTAGCCGAATCCAAATAGACAGTAGTGCGGTTTGCACTCGGGATACAACACCATGTACTACTTAAGAGACACGTATTTCGTCTCATCCAAACTTGTGTTTGAGCATGTTGTAGTTCGTAGGTTATTTATTTGTTATTAAAACATGATTTAACTTAGTTTGTTATTTATTTTCAAAGCATGATTACGTTTTTTTAGGCATGATATTTTGTTTAGTTTATGATTATGTTTAAATTGCTATTTGTTTATTTAGGTTTAATGGTTCAATGTGCTCATTGTGTGATATTGTTTGTTTGCCGTTTAAAGACTTACTTTCAAGCATGCAAACTTAGATTATGAGTTATTGTGATGAATACAAACTAGACATCGGTTACCCTTGAGCATATGTGTTGAATAGATTCGGTTAGTTTATTGCACAAATCATATCATCACAAGTGACATAAGTAAGGGACCATTCCGAACCCAATGGTTTGAGGTCTTCCCTTGCGAGGGGTGAGTGCGGCCTTAAATCTCATTTTCCCGGTTCACACCGGGTGGCGACTCCATGTTATTTCTCCGGTTTAGTTCCCCGCGAGCTATTCCGTACTCCCAACTAGGCCGCGAGCCTAGAACAGCGTCGCCGATTTCTGTGTCCTACAACTACTGATGATCAAATGTATTCCTAATGATATTCGTTGGGTAATTGAAGCACGGGTCCGATTGGCAGGTGATTCTTCTGAATCTTTTATTTCACATCTGTCTGGTTTTGGAAGAAGCACCTATGCAAAGAAACGTAGAGCTAAGCAAATGGGTGTTTGTTACAAATGTGCACGCTGGAATTGCAATACTCGTTGTCGTTCTTTAGGAATGGTGTCTGATAATCGCAAAGATAAAATTAAATTCATTAGGGATGGCTTGAGTAAGGAGTCTGTAGATAATATATCTTCGACTCTTGAGACGCATCCCAGTGGATATGTTCATATAGCCAGTCACAAATTACATTCACAATTTCAAAAAGAAAGACAACAGTTAAGTCTTGGGAATCTGACTCAAAAAGACCATGTTTGCCAATTTATAAGAAAATTGGATGGGAGGCTTTTCCCTGACGCATAGACGTCAATCAAGCCGCTACTTTTCTTGTACATATTATATCTCTTTGTCTTTTCCTGATAATTGTGATTTGTTTTGTTGTTTTCTTTATTTTCATAGACATGATCCAGAATTTTTTTGACCTTTCACGATTTCTTTTGTTGTTTAGCTAACAAACGTCCTATGGAAGATACTAGTGCTATTATTACTCACCCTTTTCAAGGTGTTATAAATTCAACTCATCATTGCACTTTTGAAGACATCCAGAGTAAAACATGGAAGTCACTTCAAGAAGACGAGTTGAAAACATCTGTGTGTTTTGCGGTACTAGTGTTGGTACTAAGCCACAATACATATAAGCAGCACAGGAATTGGGTCGAGTCTTAGCTGCAAGGAATATGCACTTAGTATATGGCAGAGGCAATCTTGGACTTATGGGGATCGTTTTAAAGGCTGTATAGGAATGAGGCAGTCACGTTTTGGGAATCATCCCAAACCCTTGGCAGAGGCAAATCTTATTGGACCATCAAACGGAGAGGAACTGATCGTGCCAGGTATGTCTGAACGATTGGTAGAAATGATTAACCGTGCTGATGCTTTTATTGCTTTGCCAGGTGGCTTGGGCACATTGGAGGAAATTTTTATAGTGCTATCTTGGGCGAACTTGAACATACACCAGAAACCAATTGGGCTGTTTAACGTTGATGGATTTTATGATTTTCTTTGTGTGTTTCTTGATGATGCTCGGAGAAATGGGGTCGTGTCAAAACCTATGAAAGAACTCCTCTATACTGCCAGAACTGCTCCAGATCTAATAGACCAACTCTTAGCCTATGAACCACAAGTTTACCCTATCCTTTCAAAGATAAATTGGTCCGATGACGATCGTGGTAAGAGGCGTCGGATTAATCTGGATCTTAACCTTTAATTTTCTGTAGAATTTCAGCTAACCAGGTACTATCTTCTAAACTCTTCTTCTACTGTTTAAGACATTGGGGACAATGTCTCATTTAGGTTTGGGGGAGGGAATTAGTTGATCAGTACCTTGTTTTTAGTTTGTGTGTTGTTTTTATTTTCAGTCCTAAATTTTTCGAAAAATACAAAAAAATTGAAAAATTTTCAAAAATTACAAAATATTTTGTGTTTTTGTGTTTTTATTTTGACTAAAAAGGTGAAATTGGTAAGAGATAGCTTGTGTAAGGAATTTCCACTCCTGAGACGTATCTCAAACCATTTTTGAAACAAGTTAGTTTTTGTTTATTTCATTTTAAATTATTTAATTTGTAAATTCTCCATAAAACTGACTAAAATGGATTTTCATATGCTCAGTTAGCAGATATTATCAACATGCATGGTAACATATGGACATGAGCTATAATTGAAAAGTTTGTAATATTCAGTGCTCTAATTTAATTGGAGGAAGCATCTATGAATAGCATTGGAATAAAAAAAAACATATGAGATCCGAGTTATTAAGTCCGTAGGGGTGTTTTAACACCTAGTGCCTAAAACCAACTGGTTTGGGAGTCACTGGCCCAAAGCTCGCTACATGGATCAAAGATGTTGCAAAAATATATATATCTGAAGTCTGAGTAATTAAGTCCGTAGGGGTGTCTTAACACCTGGTACCCTAAAGCCAACTGGTTTGGGAGCCACCGACCCAACACTCGCTACATAGATGGAAGATATTGTATAAAAATAAAAATAAAATCAAAGAAAAAAATCAGAAAAATCAGAAAATTTATTCAATTGCTGCAAAAATGTGTGAATTCTAATAAAACTTTAGGACAAAAATATTATTCTCTTATCAACTGCTGATGAGCGGAAAATATATCAATATTTACCGCCCATTTTACTTAATATTTTGTTTAGTTTCTCGGGTTTGATGAACGTTTTGATGTGTTTTAGTTTATTTTGCAGATAAAATAATATTGGGACATAATGAAATCCTTTATGACGAAATGTGGGTCAAATAAGGGCAAAAATTGGACTTAACATATTAATTTTGGAGATTGGAAACTTGAAAAGGCGTTTTAACGAAATGCAGTTTTGGAAATTCCAGTTTTGCGCATCTGTCGTATTTTGGGCATAACTTTTTACTCAGATATCGGATTGAGCTGATTCAAGTTCCAGATTAAGGAAGACTCAAAGATCTACAACTTTAAAAGACAAAATAATTTCTAATTCTGAAGATTCCATGCCCGAAATTGATGAACCATCCAGAAGTGTGTAGTGTGTAATTATTAAAGTCACTTTCAATCATTTTCAAAGCAAAAAATAAATTAATAAATTAATAATAAAAATTATCAAATCATCACCAAACTTGATAAGAGATTAGTGGAGCAATTAATAATGGATTTGGTGGAGCAATTAGTGGAGCAATTAATAATTGATTTGGTGGATGATTTGATGGAGGCAAAATTTTGCCTATAAATACCAAGCCATTTCATTTGTAAAATTCATACTTTCTTCTAAGGAATTCCTTAAGAATACTAAGAAGATTGTATTTTGTTTGTTTATTTACAGCTTTCAGTAATTAATTTTCGTTTTCGCACTTTCTTTTCTTTACTTTTCAGTTTTTACTTTCCGCAATTTACTTTTACGCACAATACTTTTCTTTCTTTAATTTTCAGTTTTTACTTTTCAGTAATGAGGAGGTAACTCCCATTTGCTGGGGTAAAAGGTAAAACTTTTATTACTAATATTTAGATTAATCTCCCTTAATTATAATATAAACTAGTTAAAACCTGACTTAACGAGGATACCGCCATATTGGTCGGTTGGTAATTATTTAAATTGGTTTTAACCTGACTAAACTGGATACCGCCTGATTGGTCGGTTGGTAATTAATTATTAATTTGACTTAATCTGGATACCGCCTATATGGCTGGTTGGTAATTATCATGTAAAATTAATATATTATATTAAGGGAGATATCTAAAATAGAAGTAATAAAAGTGGATCCTTTTACCTCAGCATTTTCTTTTATTGTACTTTTACTTTATTTACTTTTCAGTAATTTACTTTTCAGCAATTTACTTTTCAGCAATTACTTTCAGCATTTACTTTTCAGTAATTTAATTTCAGCATTTACTTTCCGTCATTTACTTTTCAACAATTTAATTTTCAGTATTTTACTTTTTGTCTTTTATTTTATTTAAATTTTTACTATCCATAAATATGTGTCGTAACTAAGCCAGTTATCTGGGGTTGTGATGAAATCCAATATCACCGGTTTATAAGGGGTTAGATTATAGCTTGGGTAATATAAAGATTTATTTATTGAGTCTTAATCTTAATGTTTTTTCATTAACTGGCCATTAATAAAATTGAACTGGGAAACTTAAAATGAACTAGACATAGGGATTTTAAGTTTAAGACCTTAGACTCAATAGTCCACGATCTTCCTTGAGGATAGAAAACCCTTTAATAGATTTCCTTACAGGATAGACATATACCTGTCGGGCGGGGGTAGCCATAATTGGAACTTAAACTTAATGAATCCAGATAATTTGGTTGACATAGACATATGGTTCAATTGGGTTAAACTGGGTATTTGTGTCTGACCATCGACAGAGGCTTACACATAATTTAGTGTTCCAAGTTAATAAATCAATATATTACCCAACTTTAAGATAACCTCTTCATCTTTAAAATGATATTGGAAGAAATCACAACCTAGATAGTTTTTAATATTGAATTTTCTTAAAACCTACTTTCGAACAATTTTATTTACTTGTTTTTAAATTTAGAATCGTCACCATTTCAAATCAATCCAACAATCTGTTAGATACTAGTAATCATTTGACCTCATAAAATTAATAGCTTAGGTATTAAGTCCTCGTGGGATCGATACTTTTTATACTACTTGAACGATACGTGCGCTTGCATTATACGCGTGTGTAAGCACCGGTCAACTGCATTTGTGACTATTGTGGGCAAAAATGAGTTGATTAATATTTTGACGGCTGTGTATATGGATAATGGTAAATATAATAGGAGAATTTACTTATTCGGTAATTTAGAAGAAAAGAAAACAACTAGTAACTTGGAGTAGAAGTTTCACCTGATTCGTCACTAACTTCTTTATTCTCTTTTCGCTTGTCTTTTTGCTTTTGGGTGCATTAGTTTCACTACATTTTTACTTTTGTAAAATGTTTGTGGGTATCATTGCTGTAAACCCTCACGAGACTACAACTCGTCCACTATGGACACCTAGGGGTTTAAAGACTTGTTGCATATGCTAAATGCAACCGTGATCCCTACGAAAGTGGCTTAGTTTAATTTTAATTGTTTCTTGTATTTTATTTTATTGTTTTGCTCGAGGACTAGCAAAATGTTAGGTTTGGGGGTGTGATGAGCGGAAAATATATCAATATTTACCGCCCCTTTTACTTAATATTTTGTTTAGTTTCTCGGGTTTGATGAACGTTTTGATGTGTTTTAGTTTATTTTTCAGATAAAATAATATTGGGACCCAATGAAATCATTAAGGACGAAATATGGGTCAAATAAGGGCAAAAATTGGACTTGACATATTAATTTTGGAGATTGGAAACTTGAAAAGGCGTTTTAACGAAGTGCAGTTTTGGAAATTCTAGTTTTGCGCATCTGTCGTATTTTGGGCATAACTTTTTACTCCAATATTGGATTGAGCTGATTCAAGTTCCAGATTAAATAAGACTCAAATATCTACAACTCTGAAAGACAAAATAATTTCGAAATCTGAATATTTCATACCGAAATTGATGAACCATCCAGAAGTGTGTTGTGTGTAATTATTAAAGTCATTTTCAATCATTTTCAAAGCAAAAAAAATAAATTAATAAATAAATAATAAAAATTATCAAATCACCACCAAACATGATAAGCAATTAGTGGATCAATTAATAATGGATTTGGTGGAGCAATTAGTGGAGCAATTAACAATGGATTTGGTGGATGATTTGATGGAGGCAAAATTTTGCCTATAAATACCAAGTCATTTCATTTGTAAAATTCATACTTTCTTCTAAGGAATTCCTTAAGAATACTAAGAAGATTGTATCTTGTTTGTTTATTTACAGCTTTCAGTAATTAATTTCCGCTTTCGCAATTTCTTTTCTTTACTTTTCAGTTTTTACTTTCCGCAATTTACTTTTACGCACAATACTTTTCTTTCTTTAATTTTCAGTTTTTATTTTTCAGTAATGAGGAGGTAACTCCCCTTTGCTGGGGTAAAATGTAAAACTTTTATTACTAATATTCAGATTAATCTCCCTTAATTATAATATATAAACTAGTTAAAACCTGACTTAACGAGGATACCGCCATATTGGTCGGTTGGTAATTATTTAAATTGGTTTTAACCTGACTAAACTGGATACCGCCTGATTGGTCGGTTGGTAATTAATTATTAATTTGACTTAATCTGGATACCGCCTCTATGGCTGGTTGGTAATTATCATGCAAAGTTAATATATTATATTAAGGGAGATGTCTAAAATAGAAGTAATAAAAGTGGATCCTTTTACCTCAGTATTTTCTTTTATTGTACTTTTACTTTATTTACTTTTCAGCAATTTACTTTCAGCATTTACTTTTCAGCAATTTACTTTTCAGCAATTTACTTTCAGCATTTACTTTTCAGTAATTTACTTTCAGCATTTACTTTCAGCATTTGATTTTCAGTATTTAATTTCAGCATTTACTTTCCGTCATTTACTTTTCAGCAATTTACTTTCAGCATTTTACTTTATGTCTTTTATTTTATTTAAGTTTTTACTAGCCCTAGTTATGTGTCGTAACTAAGTTAGTTATTTGGGGTTGTGATGAATTTTAATATCACCGGTTTATAAGGGGTTATTTTATAGTTTGGGTAATTTAAAGGTTTACTTATTAAGTCTTAAGCTTAATGCTTCTTGTTGTCTGATCACCAATAAAATTGATGTGGTAAATCTAAAATAAACTTGACAAAGAAATTTTAGGTTTCAGCCTTAGACTTAATAGCCTACGATCTTCCTTGAGGATATATAACCCTTTAATATATTTCCTTACAGGATAGACATATACCTGTCGGGCGAGGGTAGCCATAATTGGAACTTAAACTTAATGAATCCAGATAATTTGGTTGACATAGACATATGGTTCAATTGGGTTAAACTGGGTATTTGTGTCTGACCATCGATAGATGCTTTCACATAATTTAGTGTTCCAGGTTAGTAAACCGATTTATTACACAACCATGAAATAACCACTTCATCTTTTAAAAGATATTAGAAAGATTCACAACCCCATATAGTTTTTGATATTGAATTTTCTTAAACCTACTTTTGTGCAATTTTATTTACTTGTTTTTAAATTTAGAATCATCACCATTTCAAATCAATCAATCAACCTGTTAGATACTAGTAATCATTTGACCTCATAAAATTAATAGATTAGGTATTAAGTCCTCGTGGGATCGATACTTTTTATACTACTTGAACTATATGTACGCTTGCGTTATACGTGTGTGTTTACGCCGGTCAAAAGACCATCTCATCAAGTAACGGTTCAAAATGAGCCACATTCTCGCACAGCACGGTTTGGAAATGGACCACAACAGATGCTGAAAATGGCGCTCTAAAAATGGAGCACACACAACAGATGCTGAAAATGGCGCTCCAAAATGGAGTACACACAACAAGATGCCGAAAATAGCGCTCCAAAATGGAGCACACACGACAGATGCCGAAAATGGCGCTCCAAAAATGGAGCACACACAACAGATGCCGAAAATGGCGCTCCAAAATGGAGCACACACGACAGATGCCGAAAATGGCACTCCAAAATGGAGCACACACAGCAGATGCCAAAAATGGCGCTCCAAAAATGGAGCACACACAACAGATGCCGAAAATGGCGCTCCAAAAATGGAGCACAGTTCGAAAATGGACCACCAGATCAACTCAGTTCGAAGCATCAGGCAAGTCAGGTGGCAGCTGGCGAGCCATGTAAGTAAAAATGCATTGCATAACTTTGATAGGATTGTCATTGTCACACACTGCACAAGTCTCATCAAAGTGGGGGCGACTGTAGGCACTGCATGTTTGCATATAAGTCCCGATGATGAGTCTCACACGGAGACACTATCTCTTAAATTGTGGAAGTCGAGGGAAACAGACATCGGAAGGGAAAAGTCAGAAATTGACACCTTATTGGATTTAATTCGTTTGCTTAAGCATCGGGTTTGCTTATTGGACCTCGGTTTTAAAACACATCCTTGACCCAAACCCCCAAGCCACACACCAAGCCCACCAAAATAAGCCAAGCTCACGCCCAAGAGACCAAGCCTCACGCCCATCACCTTCCAATTAACAAAATCACACATTAAACACATGCTAAAATCAAGACAAATCACATTCCCTAATTAAAAGAGAAGAAATCAAATAAAATCAAATCACATCTCTAATTAAAGAGATCTTTTCCTTATCACAGACTAATTAAAAGATATCCCCATAATTACACAAATCATTTCCATATTCGCACAAGGTAAACCCCAACCTTTGCCTATAAAAGAAGCCTAAACCCAACCTTGAAACCCCTGGCTCATCCTCACGAAAACACAAAGAAAATAACCTAGCTCAGACTCACAAAAAATTGACAAAGAAGCCATATAAACCCTTCACGCACAAAGCTGCCCTTCACGTAAGCCCCTTGTTTCACGCCCTTCACCGCCTACAAATCAACCCTCATCACTAGCCAAATAACCACCCCTTACAGCCCTCATTCACGCCAAGCCACGTGGACCATGCAGCCTACAAATTAACCCTCAAATTCACGTCCCTGACCAGCAAGCCAGCAAGCCATCACACCTCAGCCTGCCTTCAATGCTCACGTTCCCCTCATCCAGCCTGCCTTCAACACGCTAATAACAGCCTTC
Source organism: Zanthoxylum bungeanum (assembly GCA_019454045.1). NCBI lineage: Eukaryota > Viridiplantae > Streptophyta > Magnoliopsida > Sapindales > Rutaceae > Zanthoxylum > Zanthoxylum bungeanum. The sequence goes on from SKCR01043625.1 coordinate 105,339, forward strand.
AAATCAACCCCAAAAAACCCCGCAAACTGCCCAGTCAAAAACCCCGCAAAACTGCCCAGTCCATTACCGCACAAAACCCCCACAAACTGCCCTGAAAACACAGCCTCTGACCACCGAAAATACCCCCTAAAACTGTCCAGAAAACCCCGTAAAACTGCACACAGAAACTGCCTTATATCACCTAAAAACAGTCTCTAATTATCGCGAAATAGTAACCAAAAAACACAATAAAAAAAATAGCAGCGAAATGGAGAAAAATAGCAACCCGAACAGCGAGGCAACGAAGGAAAACAACGAATCAGTGAGCTGGAGGAGTTGCAGAGCATCAACCCTTCCGACAACCACGTAGCGTACTTCCGAGAGACGACTTAAGAGGTTAGACCTGAGGGCACCCTTTTTTATTTATTCTCCTTTATTTTTATTTATAATCTTACTTTATTTCGCATAAATATTGTGGATTGGTGTATGATATGACTTTCGGATGAATGGAATATGTGTTCTCTCTTGCGGTATATCGGATGGAAACCTGGATGTAAATTCCGTAGCTGAATGCGAATGGACGGTAGTGCGGTCTGCACTCGGGATACAATGCCACGTACCGCTTGAGAGACACATATATTTCGTTTCATCCAACCTTATGTTTGAGCATGATTTAGTCGTTAGTATGTTATTTCTTTATGCATGATTTAGTTATTTTCTTTCGCATTAGGAATTTAATTTACGTTTATGTCTAGGTTGTTGTTTATTCGTGTTGGATAATTCAATATGCTCATGAGATTATTGTGTGTTATCGTGTGTTTGTCGTTATGATGACTTACTTTTAAAGCATGCAAACTTAGATATAGGTTTTATTTTCATGCACGTGAACGTAGAAATAGAATACTCTTAGAAAAATATGTTGCGTAGACTTGGTTAAATTATTGCACAAATCCGTTCATTACAAGTGGCATAAGTAATGGAGCATTCTGAACCCAACGGTTTGAGGTCTTCCCTTGCGAGGGGTGAGTGCGGCCTTAAATCTTTGTCCCAATTCACAGTGGGTGGCGACTCCATTATTCTCCGGTTTAGTTCCTCCGTGGGCTATTCCGTACTCTCGACTAGGCCGCGAGCCTGGAACAACGTCGTCGATTTCTGTGTCCTACACCTATAGGGTTTAAAGACTTGTTATATACCCTAAATGAAACTGTGATCCCTATAAAAGTGGCTTAGTTAATTCTCTTGTTATCTTTATTTATTTTCGTTGTTTTTATTTGGTCATTACTTGAAGACAAGCAATAATTCAATTTTGAGGTGTGATGAGTGTCTATAATATATATACCATTGATTTTCTCCTATTTTGTGTTATTGAATATGTTAAATGCACTAATATTCTTTTTTGTTTGGAAGTTAAAAAAAAGTAAACACCTAAATTTTCCGAATCACATCAATAACTTCCTAATTTCCGCGACCTTTGATATTTTGGCAATAACTTTTTTTTATATGATGTCCAATCCCGATGACTAAAGTTGTATTGGAAATAATACTCAAATAAATATATAACTTTACAGTTTATTGTGTCTTTTTATTTTTATTGGAGTATTGGAAATAATACTCAAATATATATAACTTTATAGTTTATTGCGTCTTTTTATTACGTTTGTTGCATCTTTTTATTTTTGTTTATTTAGCAGTTTTTGATAATATTTGTGGAGGTCATCAATGTAAGCTTTCACGAGCCTATAACCTTCCACTAGGATAGCCTAAATGGTTTAAAGGCTTGTTGTACACCCTAAATGAACCGTGATCCCTATAAAAGTGGCTTAATTACTTCTCTTGTTATATTTATTTATTTTTGTTGTTTTTATTTGGTCATTACTTGAAGACAAGCAATAATTCAAGTTTAAGGTGTGATGAGTGTCTATATATATATATATATATACAGACCCGGCCGGCGGTTCGGAACCGAACCTAACCGGCCGGTTTCCGGTTCCACAAGTGTGGAACCGGAACCGAACCGGTTAAATCCGGTTTGGTTCCGGTTCCACACTTAAGTGGAACTGGAACCTTAAACAGAACCGGAACCGACCGGTTCGGTTCCAAGACTTTTTTTTTTAATTTTGAAAATTAATTAAAATAAATGAGATTAATTTTATAAATAAAAAAAATTTATTACATTGAAGAGCTTGAGCTTAAATTTTTAAAAATTTAAGTTGCCTACGTATCCTCCAAGGGTGAGAGGAATCAAAGCTCACGTAGTTCCATTACAAGTTTAAGACATATCCCCTTTGTAAATTATAATTTTACAATTATCAATCATCATTATCAGTTGATCCTTCGGCTCCGGTTCTGCTTGCACTTGTTGCAGAAGCATTATCGAACAAATCTTCAAAACCATCTGTAGGCACTGCATTTTTACACATAAGTCCCTATGATGAGTCTCATTTTGGAGACACTACCTTTTAAGTCACGGAGGTCACGGGAAACGGACATCGGAAGGGGAAATTCAGAATAAACAAGGTTCACTGTTTTCGTTCGTGCTGCGTTCGTGTTTACGTTCGAACGTCAAACGGATTGCGGACGTTCGTGTCGCGTTCGAGGAAGCGTTCGAACGGTGTCGGTAAATCTGGTTTTGCTGCTAGCCTCTCATCCAGCCCAATTAGCCCCCCAAAGCCCATAAAACACATCCCAATTTAAATAAATAAATATTAATTAAAACATTAACTAAATTAAATAACTAAATTAATTAAATGATTAAATAAAACATATACCAAACATAAAATAAACAATTACCAACTTAAACTAAAATCATGCCTAAAATAAACAAATCACACACTAAATCAAATATAATCATACCAAGTTAAAATCAATCAACCAATTATATTCCCAATCTAATAAGATTATTCCCAAATCTAAAATATTGTATTCCTAATCCAAGCCAATCAAATATTCAACCTTCCCTATCTAGCAAGATTTGTCCCCCCTCAATCTTTGACTTCCCTTAACCAACCAAATCAAATCCTTTGACTTCCCTTAACCAAACAAATCAAATCCCTTTCCTTGTAAAACCTAACCCTTTGCCTATAAAAAGAACCCTTCACCAACCTTCTCAACCCTAGCTAGCTAGTCCCTAACTCACACACAACACACATAAAAAATATTACAGGAAGAAGACACCAAAAACCAGTGAGCAAAAGATAAAGAGGAAAAGGCAGCGAAACCACAAGGAAATAATAGCAAAAGACGGAGAACGACGACTCAAAACAGTAAGACAACGAACGAGAACAGTGAACCAGTGAACAAAGCCCAGAGGAAGAAAGCCTCATATCAGCACAATTCTGGGCTTTGTTCACTGGTTCACTGTTCTCGTTCGTTGTCTTACTGTTTTGAGTCGTCGTTCTCCGTCTTTTGCTATTATTTCCTTGTGGTTTCGCTGCCTTTTCCTCTTTATCTTTTGCTCACTGGTTTTTGGTGTCTTCTTCCTGTAATATTTTTTATGTGTGTTGTGTGTGAGTTAGGAACTAGCTAGCTAGGGTTGAGAAGGTTGGTGAAGGGTTCTTTTTATAGGCAAAGGGTTAGGTTTTACAAGGAAAGGGATTTGATTTGGTTTGGTTAAGGGAAGTCAAAGGATTTGATTTGGTTTGGTTAAGGGAAGTCAAAGATTGAGGGGGGACAAATCTTGGCTAGATAGGGAAGGTTGAATATTTGATTGGCTTGGATTAGGAATACAATATTTTAGATTTGGGAATAATCTTATTAGATTGGGAATATAATTGGTTGATTGATTTTAACTTGGTATGATTATATTTTGATTTAGTGTGTGATTTGTTTATTTTAGGCATGATTTTAGTTTAAGTTGGTAATTGTTTATTTTATGTTTGGTATATGTTTTATTTAATCATTTAATTAATTTAGTTATTATATTATTTAGTTAATGTTTTAATTAATATTTATTTATTTAAATTGGGATGTGTTTTATGGGCTTTGGGGGGCTAATTGGGCTGGATGAGAGGCTAGCAGCAAAACCAGATTTACCGACACCGTTCGAACGCTTCCTCGAACGCGACACGAACGTCCGCAATCCGTTTGACGTTCGAACGTAACACGAACGCAGCACGAACGAAAACAGTGAACCTTGTTTATTCTGAATTTCCCCTTCCGATGTCCGTTCCCGTGACCTCCGTGACTTAAAAGGTAGTGTCTCCAAAATGAGACTCATCATAGGGACTTATGTGTAAAAATGCAGTGCCTACACCATCGGGGGCATCTTCTTGTTGTCTCAGATCAGCTCGAGTCCAATCATCCACACAAGCTGTTGCTTCTAGAGTGCTTGGATGTAATGAAGATCGCCTAGCTTCCAATATATTACCTCCCAAGCTGAAGGCTTGCTCAACCGCAACGGTGGAAATAGGTGCTGCCAAGATCTCTTAGCAATAATAGATAAAACATGATATATATTTTGATGCCGGTTCCACCATTCAAGGATTTTAAAATTTTTACTGCATAAACTTTCATTAGAAAACTCAAAATTTGTAGATAATAATTATCTAATTCAGGGTTATTAGTTGTCGTATCCCTAGTTTTTTTTATTTCTTTGCAATAACCAATGATCCCCTGCGCTAAGTCTTGTTTGAATTACCCGGTTCGCTACTACTAGATTGACCTAATGTTCCTAAGTTATATCTGACAGTATAATCATTAAATAAAATAATTAAATCACTTCTTAATTTCGTCATTATGCTCGTAATATCAACATCATCTAATATTCCTAAATAACCATAGTAAGCCTTTTGTAAACCACCATTCAAACCTTCTAATTTAAATCTAGGATCAAAAACAGCAGCAATAAGATAAAGTAAAGGAATTTCTCTAAAATAATTCAATCATTTTACCTTCATAACAGTAATGGCTTCGAGCAAAACAATATCATTAGGGTCGTCACTGTCAACATGCTCATCGAGAGTGCCAACAATATTCAAACTCTCAAGAAGAAATAAATGTACTGTAGGATAATAAACACCGCTAAAAACTAAAGTAGCATCATTAAAAACTCTTAAAATATCTAAAAAAATTCACAAATATCCCATTGACTATGATAAAGTGTGATATTTTGAACATGTTGAGAAAAAAAACTACATAATGCATCTTTGTATTGAAATGCTTGACATAAAAGAAAATAAGTAGAATTCCAACGTGTTGGATCATCTCTTGAAAATTTAATCGGTTTAATACCATTTATTTTACAAAACTTGGTCCATTCTCTCCTAACTTGAGAATATGACCAAATACAGTTAAGTGCCGTTTTAATTGGATCAAAGAAAGGTGATAATAATTTTAGTCCGTCTTGCACACATATGTTAAGGACATGACATGTACAACGAATATGAAAAAATCGACCCCCTAAATTTGGTTCACATAAGGATTTTAATCATGAATGGATGCAGTATTTGCAGATGCATTATCAAATCCAATTGTTAAAATTTTTTCTACTAAACCATATTCATTAAAAATTACCTTTATCATTCTATAAATATTATGTGCAGTATGTGGGTCATCAAAAACTCTAAATGCAATAAGTCTTTTTTGCATGGTAAATGATGCATCAATCCAATGACAAGTCACACCCATGTATGAGTGTGTTTGCCAATGGTCACTCCAAATATCAGAACATATAGAAATACGACCTTTCATCTCTTTAAATATTCATTTAAAATAATTTTACCAGCTTTATATAATTTGAAAATATGACGTTTTGTTGTGTTTCGAGTCATTCTACATGCAGCAGGGTTTAAAGCATTATGCACGTAATTAGTAAAATGAAGTTTTTCACCAAAGCTTAAAGAAAGATGTGTCATACAAGTTAATTTCGTAAATTCTTCTCTATTTTTTGCATCAGAATATTTAAATAAATCTACACTACTCATACCTCTACTAGATGATGCGTACCTGCCCATTTGAGTTTGCATTGTATCAATGCAAAGTTCAACCAGATGATGTTTTTCCATGTGCTTGATCATATTGCCATATCCACCAGAAAATTTATAGATAACCCCACAATAGTTGCAAATTGCTCGTTGTGAACCATCTTCTAGGCGTTCCAAATTAAAATGAATTTTGAAAATATCCGAGGACCGAGCCTTAACTTCTCTTCTCCGTGATTGTGCACTGACACTAGGGCCGCTCTCTTGGGTTGCCATATTTGACATTATGTTCTCAGATGAGCTTGCCATTTTTTTTTTTTGAGAAATTAGGAAGAAAAATAAGAAAATTGAATAATTGCGATGCGAATGATAACGAATTAACAACTAAATGAATTGATATTGAGAATAAGAATATAAGATTATAAGAGAATTGTATTGAAGTAAGATTGAGAATAAGAGAATTATAGAAAATGAGAGAGTTGAGAATTTGGTGTGATGAAATTATGAAAAATGAATCATATTTATAGAATTTTAAAATTTTTTTGATACCAATAATGGCCCTAAATATAACCGTTTTATTACCGTTATTAGGGGTACATTAGTAATTTATATTTTAAATAATAAAAATAATTAAGGCTCTCTGCCCCCCCCCAACGGCTACTAGCCGTTGGGGGTAGGGTTCCGGTTGGAACCGCCGAACCGGTGGAACCGTACGGTTCGGACCGGTTCGAGTTGGGGTCGAACCCCAACCGAACCGGTCGCCTTCGGTTCGGTTCCGGAACCGGAACCTTCCGGTTCCAACCGGTTCGATTCCGGTTCCGAACCGGAACCGTGGCCGGGTCTATAATATATATATAAGTAATAAGTATATTTACCATTGATTTTCTCAAATTTTATATTACTGAATATGTTAAATGCACTAATATTCCTTGTTGTTTGGAAGTTAAAAAAAAAAATAAACATCTTAATTTCCCGAATTACATCAATAACTTCCTAACTTTATATATATATATATATAAGTATATTTACCATTGATTTTCTCAAATTTTATATTACTGAATATGTTAAATGCACTAATAGTCCTTGTGTTTGGAAGTTAAAAAAAAAATAACATCTTAATTTCCCGAATTACATCAATAACTTCCTAACTTCATATATATATATATATATATATATATAAAAGTATATTTACCATTGATTTTCTCAAATTTTATATTACTGAATATGTTAAATGCACTAATATTCCTTGTTGTTTGGAAGTTAAAAAAAAAAGTAAACATCTTAATTTCCCGAATCACATCAATAACTTCCTAACTTCCGCAACCTTTGATATTTTGACTATAACTTTTCATATGATGTCCAATCACGGTGACTAAAGTTGTATTGGAAATAATACTCAAATATATATAACTTTATAGTTTATGTCGAAAACTGAATCAGAATCCTTGTAGGCCAAAATCTAGCTAGACTGTGAAGTTTCTGCGTTGTCCAGCCAGTGGTACGCCACCAGAAGCTTGTGGCACGTCACCTGACAGTTAAAAATCAATCCATTGAGCAAGAAAAAGTCAGTGGCGTGCTACTGGCCCGTAGATGGTGTGCTACCAATGCGATAAATCCTATTTTGATATAGAAATTTGATTTTTATGATATTTATGTTAAGGGAACGTCTAGGCTTACTCCAAAAAAGATTTTGAGGGAAGAAAATAAATCTCTTTTAAGGTCAAAACATTCTCTAAACTCAGAAACCATTCAACAACAATCAAGAACAATAAGATAAAAAAAAATCAAGTGGAGAAGATTGAAAAATTTGGAGATTGAAGATTGAAGAATTTGGATATTGAAAATTGACAACTTTCATGATTTATTTTCTTTATCTCTTCTTTATTAATTCTTTATTACTTATTATATTAAACATGACATTGTTGCTTATCTTCTTGATCATGAACTAAATCATTATTCTAAGATTGAAATGAAACCAATATGAACTTTTGTTAATTCATTCTCTTTTGTGATTGATTTGTGACTTTTTATATGAGTTGTTTATCATTTTCTTTGCTTAATATGTTATATGGCTTAATCACCAACTTGATATTTGTTGTAAACCCTAACGAACTTGACAATGGAGTTTGGTGTTTAACCTTGGGAATTGTACACATGATCTCTTTGATAATAAAAGATTTTCGTGTAGTATCAATACATACATGTAGGCCATATGTAATCATGAACTTAATTCTAATGAATTTGATTCGGATTAATTATCATATACATAAGGTAATTAAACTAAATTAGACGTATTTATTTAACTATTGATAAAGGCCCGTAGATATTTATGTATTCTAAGTTAATAATTATTCATAATTGATTAAATAAAAAAAAAAAAAAAAAAAAAAAGAGAGAGAGAGATATTTAATGAAATATTAGGAGGAATTTATGATTCTGAGTTTTTTCTTATATTTTTACTTGTTTCTTTAAATTTTGCCTTTTAACTATTTTAATTTTATTAATTAGCTTTCATATTTTCATTACTTTTTATAATGATTAGTTTATATCTGTGAAAGTCTAAACACCACGCCAAAACGAATTATATGAGGTCACTGTAAAACCATATATATACAGACTCAGAACAATTACATTACTTGTCCATCTTGTTTGTAATTTTATTGATTACTCAGAGTGTCTTACACGCGCTTGTCTTTGGGTCCCACATCGCCGGCAGCAAATATCTACGCCCATTCAAACCGATGGCGTTATAGCTGGCTCCGGTCGTCTTATCCACCAAAACCTCCCCTGGATAACCCGGGTACGCTCCTTTCCCGAATATACCCGTGCACGCGCTTACGGCCTCCAAAGGCGCGTCAGAAGTCCCTTGAAAATACCCGTTCTTGAACGGATTAGTCACCGTTCCCGCCAAAACCGTGGCCAAATTGATGATCATCCCGTCAACTCCCACGTCTCCGTTAGGAGCAACTAACGGCGGAGTCTGTGGACCGTAAATAGGTTGGTGAAACGGCCACGCGCATTGGCCAGGACACTGACTAGCCGAGTTCCCAATCCACGCGTAGGCGTCGTTGGTCTTCTTGGTTTCACCAGACCCATGGGTCCCGCAACGACTCATGCAGAACCCATCGACCGCCACGTCAGCAGAAGTCAAAACGACGTTAACAGCATTATTTTTAATCCCAGCTTTGGAAGCCAGAGCTATAATTTGAAGGGTTGTGAGTGATTTTCCAAACGAGTAATTCTCGACAAGGACTTGATTCCCTACAACGACAGTACACGGACCGCCTTTGTACCTCTCAGTGGTCTTCCACCACGTTGACACCGAAGGTGGCCCCGGGGTCTTAGAAGAAGAGCTGAGAGAGTTGAGAAAGTCAACGATTATAGACCTTTGTATTGGAGAAAACTTGCCAAACCAAACAAGATTAACGGTGACGTTGCCTTTAAGAAGTGGACCATTGTGGTACTTTAAAACAAGGGGCTGTTGTTCAACAAGACCTGTGACTCTGAGTTTTGTCGTAGTAGCATCGCAAGAAAGAGAGGAGAGCGATACAAGAAGTGAAGAGACAATGGCAATATGGTAAATAGAAGCCATGTCAGGAAATTGAGCAGATTGTGAAAAAGAGGAATCGCTTTGTTGAAGAGAAAGTAGAAGTTTTGAGGAGGTATTTATAGTGAACGGGTATTGTAAGTGTGAAGACAGCTGGCAAAAGGAGTGTTAGTAAAAAAAGTGCCGCGTGGAGTTGACTTGTTGGTTCATTTAAGAGCTAAGAACCGAATTTATTGGATTTATTTATCAAGTAAGTAATGAATGACGTGGCAAATTGAAAGGCCAATACAGGGAATAATTTTTTATGCGGTCTGATCCGGTATGCTCGCAGGAGATATGCACGGTACTTGTAAATCCAAGGTTAATCAAAAATATATCCTTCTCTCTAGGGTCTTTTAGTTGGGGGAGTCGGCAAGTTTTGACGAATTGTAAGTTGTGGCCAATAGGATTATCAAGTTTTGTTGGAAAAACAAAGTATTAAATCTAATTAATTTTCAAATATCTTAATAAATAAATAGTTTTTCATCCGAATTTGAGTATTGAAAAAAATTAAAAATTAAAAATATATTTAAACTTACATAATATAATAATATTAATGCAGCTTAACTATCACCTAAAATTTTCCAAAGTGGCCATTTCGTTTGTCATATTAACTTCTCAGCTGTCTTCTTTGATACATCAATTGACTTAATGCAATGAGTTATGTGTACCAGTTATTAGAGATATTTTACAATAGCCTATATATCAACTTACTTATGGATTGTTAAGACTTTAATAATGAATACATGCCTATTATTTATTATATGCCGAAGTTCTTTATGAAATTAAATTCTTCATTAATGTTCATGACTTTTGAAATAGTTATTTACTTCTTTTTTTTCAAGTTTAACCTACTCGTAATTAATATCTGTCACTGGAGTTTGAACTCCATTTCTTTTATCAATTCATAAAATTTTATAAATTAAAGTAACCGCCACCTACAAATAGACCTAATACTAACACTAAAGCTAACCAAGTATTGGTTTCATTAGAATACCATTATTCAAGCGTGGCGCTTTACATTAGTTTGGAATCCAATCATTAATTTTTTTAAAAGAATGCGTAAGTCTTTTTCTTTAGTGTTATTTTATCAAGTCTTTACACAAAAAATCGAATGCCCCTATCGTATCAACATAAATTATATTTTATTTGACAGATCACTATTTATTAAGTTTTAAAAAGATGAAAATAATGTTTAAAGACTAACAAAATCATATCTGAAAACTGTGAGAATAAAGACCGTACAAAGATTAATAAAACTATATTCAAAATCTAAAAATTACATGATCGTAAGAAATCGAACATAATACATATATACTTTATGGATTATGGGTGTATTAACCTAATGAACTAGCTTTTGTTGACTGAATTCAAACATTAAGATTAGTGCTTCACAGCCTGATATTCAAAATTAAAATCAACTTCCAGACTTTCTAATGAATGGAATCGGCCGAACCCTTAAAATTCCAATGAGCTATATGTTAACTTATTGAGTAAAGATCGGTATTAACAATAATAAATAATATACTTAAAGGGAAATTAATCTAAAGATGATGCGGCAGTATTAGCTTGCAAGGGGTTCAGGTTTAGGGTGGGTACAAAACTTATTAATAATTATATATGTTATTCATTGAATAAAACTAGTGGCGGACGCTCAGGTTCACCATTCATGGAAGAGATGATTGAGTAATATTCTTGCACTCAGTAGTTCACTGTATAAGCTTGATGCATATTGTTTATTATAGGGTAAAGGACACTTGTACTCAAGGTATAAGAAAATATATATATATAATTCTTTAATATTTCAAAAAAGATATCTTTTTTTTTTTTTTACAGATTTTATTTATTATAACAGTTAAATAATTTGTATTGTTCGTTTACATAAGAATGACATGTTAGAATGTATAGAAAATATACTCAATTATATTTTTTCCAACTAAAATAATAAAATTTAAGAGAATTTAATAAAAATGACAAAAACCAAACTCCAATTTGCATTTAATCAGGTTGATATATATATATATATATATATATTTACAGTCCACCTAGTGTTAATTTAAATTTGTTGAGAGTGGGAGAGTTATTTGAACTTTATCGAATAACAACACAAAATACGCATGAGTTAAGATCATGCGCATAAGATCCAAATTAAATTTTTTTTTTTTTTTTTTATAATTTCAAAATTAAATATCTCTCAAAATATAAAATATTTCAAGAAAAAAATACATATTAATGATCTATAATCATAATCTTTAAAATTAGTATCATTGTTGATATATTTCTACGAATAAAAAAAAAAGGTAAAAAACGATCCTTACATTTTAAGAAATAATTATTTCTAACTAGTTATTTTCAAATATTCATATCTCTTTAATTCAGACTACATAAACTTAACATTCATACGTATAATTTTCATCAAGAAATCTTTCTCAAATTTAAAATTTTATAAGGTCAAAATTAGCTCTAAAATCGTTACGCCGTACATAATATGCAACCTAAAAATGTGATTGTCCTCATAATACACAATCATCTTTTACATAAATTACATTAAGTTTAATCACAGTCATCGTCATAATTACATTAACATTAGTCACATTAACTTCAGTCACCATCACATTTTTACTAAATCACACTTTACATGAGTCACGTTTTAAGTCACATAGAGGTTAATCACAATTACAGTCACAATAAGCTTAATGTTACAAACACAATCACATTGACCCCAATCACAGTTACATTGATATCAGTCACAATCGCATTTTTCCTAAATCATATTGAACTCAGTTATAATATAAGTTTATTTAAAAAAAAAAAAGATAATGGGTGATAAATCTCAAATTTAATTTTTATCCATTTACCAATTCTTTTATATATCTCATACATTTTCCTCGACATCAAACTATTCCAAGTTCTTCAGCATGACCCATGAACACTGGAAACCTCCACCAGTTCTAAAACAAACTCCATCCACTTCCACACAAAAGTCCACAAAAAAAAACAACTCAATCTCTGCTTGGTGTCCTAAGATTTAAATCCATGAGACAAGATTAATAGAGTTACTTGAAAACCAGTCAGCCACACCCTTAAGAGATACATTCTAATTTTACCTGCATAAAAATATATTTGGACTTATTTAATCTTTATCTAAAAGATACCGTTCACATTACTATTCACATGAACATTAAATATTTCACTATTCATGTGAATACTATACATTATTTTTTTTTTTTAAAAAAAGTGCAAATATTCTCTATACTATCTCTAAAAAAAAGCGTGTAAACACTCTTAAAAAAGACTAAATGCTAGTAAAATGCAAAAAACTAGCACTTAATAAGAAAAAAAATTAGGAGCCTGATATTTTTATAATGAGTAATCAAAAAATAGATTTTTTTTTTAATAATTCTCAGTAAAATTTATTAATGAATGTAGGTCTATATATATTTTTGAAACAGTAGGAGATTTTATGTCAATTTCTCTAAATGTTGGGGTCTAAGTGTCTTTTTCCTTATATTATGATTGATGCGGCACATGAGATGTCATCATATGATAGATGATCTAATAATATTCTATTGATAATAGAAAATAAACCAATTCTTAACTCATGTCAAGTATTAGTTAATGACAAGTAACTTAGTATGTTAAATATGTAAGTATATCATTAAAATTTGTGAAAGATTGAGTCATCATTTGATTGAGAGTATTAATTGAGAATATAAACTATCATATAAGTATTGTAATGAAAGTATAAACTAACATATAAGTATTACACTGAGCGTATAAGCTAGCTTATAAACTCACTAAACTCTATACCAAATGGTACATGAGAGAAAAATAACATACGGCCAGCTAGAGTATTTGTGGTGGTTGGTAAAATTAAACAGAACCGATTAACTATGAATAATTGGAGAGAAAGATTTGTGTGGGACGAGCGTATAAATGATGTGGTATGCCCGCTCACTAATATTTTGATATAGACACATACATTAAATTTGAAATAAACCAATAACAATAGAGAAAAAAATTTATTGATTAACACATTTCATATATTTATTGATTGGATGTATTGAATCTGTCACATATAAATTTCTCTCATAATTGGATCAATTTACATAGTCATTGGTTGGATTGAAATGATTGAAATCTACAAGTATTGAATTAGGTAATATAAAGTTGTTTTAAAACTTCAGAGTTGTTTGATAATATTATTTTAAAACTTAGCCAGTTGGATGTTAATTTCGCTATAAATTTAAATGATATAAATTTGAATTTGAGATGATTGCATTTTAAAAATCTATTATCTCAGTGAAAAATACCTTTAAAAGAAAACTTAAAAGTAGGATAACTATTTATTTCTTCCAATCTTGGGGTGATTTGGCAAATTCAGGGCCATCAATTATGCAATTTCCTAATCTCAGTTGCTCCATAAAGAGAATTGATTTTCCCACATCCCTGTGTAGTCGATCGGCACCACTCTCCCATTGTCTTCCTTAAAATTACTTCTTCTATCCCTTTCCCAAAATTATATATATTAATATACATATATATATATATATATTGTTAATTAATTAATTAATTTTTTTTTATTTTATTAATTAATTTTTTTTATATTCATATTTTTTCTCTTATTCTTATTTAATAGTCTTTGTATATCTATTCTCTTGTATTTGTTTAATAAATCTTATGTATTTTTTATTTGTTATTATTTATTTTGTCTTTTCTGTATTTATTTAATTTTTTTTATTCTTCATTAATTTATTTAACACTACTTATATATAATAGAAAATATTCATGACATATTTTTTTTTATTTGTTGTTATTTATTCTATGTTTCTTTCGTTATTTAATTTTCTTTTGATTATTTATTAATTTATTTAACACTATTTATGTATAATGGAAATTGACTTCTACTTTTATCCATGTTGACAGACATTTCGTGCAAATTTTCTTACACCTTCATTATCATGTACCAACATTCCTAACGTAGTGGTGAAAACATTTATCTTATGAAACTAAAAGATAGATATACCACCAAGTGCGTTGGAGGGGACTTATATTTTGCTAATATAATAGAGGACATTTTCTATTATAATAAAATAAAAGAATTAAATCAAAAAATAAAATAAAAGAATAAACAATTAAATCAAAATGTAAAATAAGGAAATAAAATAATTAAATCAAAAAAATAATTTATTTAAAGGATTAGGGGTATTGTTATAATTTAAAAATTAAAAAAATAAAATAAAATAAAATAAAAAAGTTATTTATTTAAATCAAATAGTTATTTTTTTTTAAAAGGTTATTGGTTGAGGAAGGGTGTTATTGTAAATTGGGAAAGATAGGGGAAGGGGGGACACCAAGAGGAGGATTCCAGTAATAGAGGTACAGTGGTAGGGCCCTTTGAAATGTTAAATAATCATTAACGGTATAAGGACCACAATACATACGGCATACGCTGCCCATAACTAAAAAGCATTAAGCACATTTTCAATGAGCGATGACTTTCACGCCATGAATGTGAACGTGATCACTTCATCACTTCAAATCGCCACAAGCGAACATGAACCGACCACGTACACTGCCTCGTTTCTCTAACTCAGCTTTCCACTTTCCCAAAGTTTGTTTGGTCTCAGTGCCACTGCTTTCCGACTTTTGACTTTTTAATTGTCCTGTTATAACACTCCTTTTTTAAGGAGTGAAAGTTCATGTACTTATAAAACTCTAATCAATTTTATATTCCATCATATTCCGTGAGCCTAGGCATCTCATATAGACTAGTTTTTGTACAAGTCCATATAGTTTTGGACGAACAATACAATACGATATCAATTTATATGTCGCACGATTACAACTAGGAGATATGGTATTAGCTCTGATATCAATTGTTTCAAACTCATGAACATAAAGCATCCCTAAAAATCGATTTGTAAAGAGAGAAAACTCATGTATTTATAAAGCACTAACCAAACTTATACTTAGACCAATATAAAAATAATAATAATAATAATAATATGTATCTACTGTCTTTGGGAATTATTAATGAGTAATGCTAGTTTGCTGGAAGAGGGAAAAAACGTAATGGTAGTTTCTCCGATAAATTATGCCCGTGATTATTTTGAACAAGCAAAATAAAAACGCATTGCTTACAAATTTTGCCTAGCTGAAAAAATTTTGGGCATAATATCTGTTAGTTCTATTTTTATTGGCAATGTTCGTAACAAAAACAAGTTCAATTGAGTTGTAATAAGTCTTGAAGAACTTGAAGCAATTGGACTGGTATTTGACAGTTGTGCATCAAGGAATTAGATTTGCGTTCGTGCTGCGTTCGTTGAAGCGTTCGAACGAGTGATGTTAGTGTCACGTTCGTGTTTGGGTTCAAACGAAACTTGGCAGAAGGTTCTCGTGCGTATTGAGTTCTAGTATATGTTCGAACAAAATCTTCCAGTGACCACGCGTTCGACATGCGTTTGAGTGGCGTTCGAATGCCCGTACGGAACTGAGTTATTTTGGACGCGTGCTCACTGGAAATTCAGCACAAGGAAACCCTAGCTCTTGCCCTACCTATATAAAGAAACACATAGCCACATTCACAAGTGTTGAAAATATATTCCTTTGAACCAAAAATATTCATAACTTTCAACCTTCTTGATTTCACCTTGAAGACTCTTTGTTTCTCATGTCTTCTCTATGTTTGGTGAAACCTTTTTTTTTTTGATTTAGCATCAACACAACCAAATCCAATTTTCTAACCCTTCAGAGTTCTCAACGAAGAAGATTGGTAGTCGGAGTTCTGACGTGCTTGCAGAGTGATCCGCTCAGAGACTTCAGAGGTTCTGACGAAAACCGTGGGGTACGGACTCGAAGAGTTCTTCGAGTTCTTGCAGTCTAGAGGTACTAGAGTTGGTGGAGTTTACACCATAAGTCTTTTACATCACTATAAGTTTTTCTCTTTATAGTGGATTTGGGCGGGTAGCCGATATACCCGGAGTAGTTTTTACTCACACGAGTTTTCCACTTTGTCACCAAAATAACTTGTGTTGATTTTGTGTGGTTGATTTAATATGATTGCTTTTAATATTCTGTATTATATTATAATTGTTTGATATTGAGGTTGCTTATTGAGAATCCATAAACACATTAATTATGACTCTTAGTTAATTGTGATAAATTTCGCATAAGGTCAGAACTTAGGATAAACACGAACTTTCAATATCCAATTTAATTGCGAGTAAAATTATTTCAAATCAAGTTAATAACAATTTTCTTTGTGAGAGTTAATTTTCTTCCGATTGTTTGAGAATATATTTGGCCAAATATAGGTTTAAATATCCAAATCGCATGCATCACATAAATAAATTAAAAGGACATATAAGAAGACTTGTAATTGTTAGCGATATGTTCGCAAGATGAATTTGGATGAAGCAACATTAGAAGACTTCGACGCGTATTAGCGGACATTACAAAAAGATGTTGAAACATATTGGTAGTGAAAAGCAAATGGATGTGAAGACTAGCACATATTGAAGATAATATTGTGTGGTCTTAGCTTAAGGCTCTCTTTATAAGTGAGTTGTAAATTTAAGTCTTTAAACTCATAGGACATATGCACATTCATTTAGATGCATTAGGCTCATATGTAAAATATTTTTAAATCTTCAAATCCTGTATTTTAGCATTGAGATAAGTATACGGTCCCCCGCATCGGCATACCGGTGACCCTGCTCTGTTCTGAGCAGTTTTGTATCGCCTCTGAAATCAGGCTACTCCATACCGGTCCCCCAAACCGGTCAGTATGGAGTTTACATAATTACTGGAACGGGTCTAGAGCATACCAACATTCATATCGATCAACCTTCATATTTTACATGCTCTCGAAAATCGGCATGATCCATACCGGTCTCCATATCGGTAAATAATACAGTCTTGTTTGCGCTTACCGGTGTCAAACGGTAATATTTTCTACTCATTTTAATGGCAGATCGGCCTCTGCAGGGCCTTAGTGCAAACAACAGAGACAACTTTCATTTTCTCTATAAATTGAGTCCCTATTTCATTTTTATGAAGCTCTTGAACCTTCGTACAATTTATTCTACGACAGAAATAAAGAGTTTACAAAACTTTTTGATGGGGCGGTTGTGGAACCCCTAGGGTCAGATCGGTACCCCGCGCAGCAGAAATGAGTCTAACCAATGGTAATTGAGCATGGGTGTATTTTTAAATATTTTAAAGAAATATTATATTTCATTACGAGTGTATAGGAAAAAAAAGGGATAAATCGGAGTCCGAAGAAACCAAATCGAGATCAGATCGGTACCTCGGACCGAGCGCATGCTGCTAGCAACAGCATGCTGTTGCGCAACTTAGTGAGCTGCGTTGCAACGCAATATGCTGTTGGGATATATGCCCTAGAGCTTCATGTAATGTAAACAGTTTTATTTATTATGAAATAAAATGAGACATTATTCAAAGTGTTTGTTTAAATTTCTCATATTATAAATTATCTTGATTATCTTAGATTACACATGTACCTTCAGACTTAGTGTATGAGTGTCATACAAAAGAGGATTTAAGTCTGAAGTTTGTAATCTAAAATAGTCCATAGAGAGCAAACAAAGCGGGTTTGTGGTTTATCTATAGCTGCGGTCCATTATATAATTATATGGCGACCTGGATCCGGGATCGTCCATGTGGAGACATGAGAATGGAGGCACCTTGTATGATGTAATCATATAGGACTGGACCCAGATAGAAATGACTTTCTTATAATATCCATTAAATAAAGAAATTCATTTCGATCTACTAGATGGTCATATATGGATTGATCTTAATCTTAAGTGTACTACGAACTCCTGCATGACAGGCTATGTCCTTTGATTTACAAAGGTGAGGTTGGTGTAGCAGTCCCGACCAATAGCTACGTATTTTGGGGGCATGGTCTGGTGTGTAGCTGAAGACGTTTTACATAGACATAGAGTTCACTCCTTCTTGCGAGAAGTAGATGAGTATCTTCCTTAAGGGTTGATTCAGTACTTGAACGGTTAGAGCGCTCAAGTATTTCTATTACGAATAGAAAGATTAAAATTCATAATGGTTATGAATAAATCGTTCATTAGAGAATCAATGGTACTTAAGGTAAAAATAATTAGAGGGGTATAACAGACATTATGACCTTGATCTAATTACGAGATACTCGTGAAGGTTTAATATGTATGTAGTGACTATATTGATGGACACCGACATGGTTCGGCTTAATATACTGTCTACGGCAACGAGAGTGCAGCTTCGGGTTTTTAGTGGAATAACTCGGAGTTAATAATTCAGAATATTTAATTAACAGCTTAATTAATATTTCGAGATTATTGGAGCCGGAACCGTAGGTCCATTTGGTCCATGTGCTAGCTCAATATACTGTAGCGGATTTAGTATAATTGGATAGTCCAATTATATACTCACATATGAATAAATATTATTAATATGATTAATAATATTATTATGTCACACTTGGAACTTTATATTAAAGTTTAACTTATGGTTTTTAATAATTTGATAATTATTAATTACATAATATTAAATTATAGATATATAATTTAATAAATAATGATATGTTTTTTGAGATTCCAAAAATAATTTTTGGAAAGCCTATTGATAGCTTTAGAAGTTATCAATTTAAAAGGACAATTACATCTTTAATTTTATGATTTAATTTTGTCATGATGATGACATTCAATACTTGATATATGTTACAAAAATTAAAGAGGGTAATTGGTGGCTTGGCCGAAAATTACATTGGGGGGAGGGGAAATGATTTGTTAATTTTGGAAATTAATTATCCTAAGTATAAAAGAAAAATTATTTTTCTTTTTGCTATAATCTCTTATGCAACCCTAGCCTCAATCTTCTTCTTCTCTAATTCTCTCAAAGTGTTGAGAAAACAAAAATGAGAACAAAAATAAAATAAAATAGAAATACAAGTGTGATTTCATCTCTAAAACTTTTAGGGATTTAATATTGTGAGTCTAGCCTACACTAGTTTCCGTTGGTAATGAGATATAGCTCGGAAGACTTTGTGGTGTCGAACAAATAATCATCTTCATCTTTTTTCTTGTTTGGTATTCGGTAGTTAGACATATTTTTGCTCATTGCCGCCCCTTATTTAGGAAAACGGAACACAGTTTCATTTTGTTTTAATCCATAATTTTTGGGGAACATATAATGGTGTTTTGGGGCTGTGTTGGGGCTATTTTCAAGTGAAAAATCAGAACTGAAACACAGCCACTGTCCACGCATTTCAAGGGCTGTTTCGGCAGTGCACTTGGTGTGAATCGGGTCCAAAACAGTCCAGTTTTTGTGCGGCTGTTTGGGACTGTTCGGGGACTATTTCGGGGCTGTTTTGGACCTGGAATTTTGTCTAAAACAGAAGCAAAATTTCAGTGGTTGTATTGGTTGTATTCGGCCACTCTAAGGGAAGGGTAGAAAAAATTTCAAGTCCGATCCGTGTGCCTAAGGTGTTTCTGCTGCGCAAGGAAAGCGTTTCCTACAATTGGTATCAGAGCAAGGTTGAAAAGTGTTCTTAACCCTTCTTTTTTTCATTTAAAGTTTTTGTTTTTATATATTTATATGAGTTATAAATATTGAGATGCATGTTTAGATGAGTAGACACAAAATAATATTCATGTGATGAATAATTATCATTTTTCATGTGATGAATAAATTTTGCATTGGTCGTAAATTTTTCCGGCTTTTATTTTTATATTGCTTTTGATTTGGGATGTAAGGTCATAAGACCATTGTTTACAATTATTGTATTTTGTATTTTCCAATGTAAAATTTCAATTGTTGTAATTTGGAGCATTGAAGTCGCAAAAAAGAGCCTACACCATCTTGGAGCGTGATTTGAAGATCAAGGGATGCCTTGGAAATTTTTGTAATAATTAGATTAGTATAGGAAAAATAAGAGTCCGATCAATGAAAAAAATATTTTTATTTTATATGTATGTTTTAATTCGAAATGTTTGAATAACATGTCATATAGCTTAGGGTGTCTACTCTTGCATTTCACATGCCATAACATGCTTTATATGCATTATCATTATCGACATGAAATATGATTTTATGTGATTTAAAATGTTTAAATTAGAATATGATATGCATGAAAAATAATTAATTGGATTAATCGGTTTTAAGGTTTAAAATTTGAATTCTAATATATTGAGCTTAATAAGTGCAACATCAATTTCATTGGTATATAGGATGAAAACCCGGATATAAATTCTATAGCCGAATCCGAATAGACGGTAATGTGGTATGCACTTAGGATACAATTCCACGTACCATTGGATTTTATAACGCACTTAGATTAATTAAATGGTTTAATTTAAATCTTGACCTTTTTAGGATTCTAAAATTTTAAACCAATTAGTGTTCTAGTATTTTAAGAGTTAAAATATAATAGGTCACTAATAATAATCTTGTTAAATTAGTTTAATTGAGTAATATAATTAGTAGAGACTAATGGAAATCAGTGATACAAATTTTAAGAGTTAAAATTGACTAGGTCACTAATGGTGAACTAGTGTAAATAAGAGTTATGATTTAGCCGCTATAAACTTATTCACACTAGTTAGATTAAAATATTAGATATTTTATAATTAGAAACCTTAAACTCAAAATAGTGAGTGAGAGGGGGATATACGATAATATATCCCGCAATCTCTGTTGTTAGTCCGAAAACGTGAGATTCAAACGGCGCCTCGAGACGGTTTTGTTTTCGTCCCTCTACGGATGGTGTCCATTTTGGGTCAATATTAAGTTTGGATTTCGAGAGGATGGGGATTCTAGATGTATCTTGTGAACTGACCTACCCTCCGGCGACACGTCACTAGTTAAGTCCAAGTGTCCCGAAACGACGGGTCACACTTACAAAGGAATGATTAACTGTTAATCTAAATTCCTTGATTGAATCAAATGGTAGTTGGTTAATATAGGAATACGAGTTATTCCCGCATATATTAATCAATTGAGATTGTCTCGATCTATCATGCACATACTTGACCTACCCTACGACGACACTTATTTGTAGGATGATAGATTTCTGGGGCATAGTAATTCTCTTAGGTTTCTAATTCGTTATTCATGGTTTATACATCATGTTTAATTTTATGCCAAAATTATTTGATAATTTTAATATGCGATGAATGAATGTTAAATGTATGTTTATTTTATTTTTCAGCAATGGTTTCTCCGATTATTTCCATACTCTCAAATGATAAATTAACGGGAGAAAATTATGTTAAGTGGAAAAGTAACATGAAGGCTATCATGGTCTGTGAAGACCTAAAGTTTTTCCTGACAGAGGAGTGTCTTCTCGAGCCAACCAGAAATGCTGGCCAAGTTGTGCGCGATGCTTACCAGAAATGGGTCGCAGCTAATGAGAAAGCTCGCTGCTACTTGCTGGCAGGGATGTCCGAGGTTCTTACTGCAAAGCATGAACCTATGGCTTCAGCATCTCAGATGATGGAGTCATTGCAGGGCATGTTCGGGCAGCATTCGGAGCGTCAACATCATGAGGCTATGGTCTTAGCGATGACTGCTAGGATGAAGGATGGAAAATCAGTCCGAAAGCATGTCTTAAAGATGATGACCTATCTCAACACTGCTGAAACCCGTGGAACTCGTATTGCCAAGCGTAGCCAGATGAACATGATTATGGAAACTCTTCCGAAGAGCAACTATGTTATGAACAAGTTGACTTTTACATTGACCCCGCCTTGATTTTTGATTCTGGAGCCACTAACCATGTTTGTTCCTCTTTGTAGCTACTTGACTCATGGAGGGACCTTGCTAAAGGTGACTACACCATGAGGGTCAGAACATGGGATGCCGTTTCAGCAAGAGCAATGGGAGTTTACAGTTTAAATTTTACAAATAATAGTTATTTAAATTTGAACAATGTGTTATTCATTCATGGTTTTCGCATGAATTTGATTTCTGTTTCTAAACTCTTGGATGATGGGTTTTCAGTTTCTTTTAATAGCAATTTGGTTATTATTGGTATAAATGGATTAACCATATGCACATATAACTCAGAAAATAACTTGTATGTGTTAAGACCGTTAACACATAGGTCATTGCTCAATGCTGAAATGTTTAAGGTTGAGAAACCTAAAACTAAACGGCAAAACATTTCTTACGATGACACATATATGTGGCATCTTAGACTTTGTCATATCAACCTTGACCAGATAGATAGGTTGATAAAGAACGGAGCCTTAAACCAGTTAAAGCTCGAAACTTTACCAGTCTGCGAATCCTATTTAGAAGGAAAAATGACCAACCTTTTACTGGAAAAGGTATAAGAGCCAATCAACCACTTGAGCTTATACATTCGGACATTTTTGGACCGATGAATGTAAGAGTCTGAGGTGGTTATGAATACTTTGTCACATTTATTGACGATTATTCGAGATATGGGTATGTTTACCTAATGCAGCACAAGTCAGATACTTTTGAAAAGTTCAAAGAGTATCGTGCTGAGATTGAGAATCAGTTGGGTAAAACGATCAAAACTCTAAAATCAGATCGTAAAGGAGAATACCTTGACAGAGATTTCGAGGAATTCTTGGTTGACCATGGGATAATATCCCAGCTCACAGCACCTGGAACACCAAAGAAAAATGGTGTTGCAGAAATGAGAAATCGGACCCTACTAGACATGATGAGATATATGTTTAGTTATAGCTCACTACCTAGTTTGTTATGTGGATATGCATTGTAAACTGCAATGCACATCCTTAATGTAGTTCCATCTAAGTCTGTCCCCAAGACTCCCTTAAAGTTGTGGAGTTGTCGTAAAACTAGTTTATGATATTTCTGCATATGGGGGTGTCTAGCACATGTGCTGAAGAATAAGACTACAAAGTTGAAGCCACTTTCTCAGGTCTGTTGATGAGCGGAAAATATATCACTATTTACCACCCCTTTAACCTAATATTTTGTATGGTTTCTCGAGTTTTGTGAATGTTTTGATGTGTATTGTGTTGTTTTGCAGATAAATAATGTTTCAGGACTCACTGGAATCAAATTGGGGCCAAAACAACGAAAAATAACAAAAAGAGAAAAATTGGAATTTCGGTGTCACGACGCGCAGACATCATCAGCCTGCCGACACGTGTCATCATGACATCATCCTCAATCACTGTTCTGCCGACACCATACGTCACTGCTTAAGTCAGCATGGCATCAGCGTTGCGACATGCACAACTTCACGCGTCGCGACGCCGAGCCAATAATTCAGCTGCCGATGAAATCGCATACACGTGTCAACATCTCAGGAAGCCACAGACATGTGTCACAAATCTACAGCGCATCACGACGCGTAATGTTCCACGCGTCTCGACGCCCATGACGAAATTTAGCCTATAAATTCATATTGATTTCATTTAGAATTTTCATACTTTTCTTAAGGTTCTAATAATGATCTAAGTACTGTATCTTGTTTGTTTAATTTTTGTAATTTAAATTATGTATTTTTATTTTTAATAATAGTAGTAGTTTATTTACTTTTATTTCTTTTATATTTAATAGTTAATTTTCTGCTGTGGGAAGGGTGAAGCTTTTATTATTATAGTTTAGATTAATCTCTCTTAATTATAATATATAAATTACTTTAAAATCTGACTTAATCATGATACTATTTATATGGTCGGTTGGTAATATCATGCAAATTTATATATTATAATAAGGGAGATTTCTAAATTAGAAAAGGTAAAAGTGGATCACATAACCCCATCATTTTATTTTTAATCTAGGGAAGTGATGAAGCACAATATTTACATGCTTTGTAATTGATTTAATTATATTGTGTTTAATACTTTAGTTTGTTTATCGAATCTTAAGATTAATGCTTTTTGTTTCCTGATCACCAATAAGATTGATGTGGTAAACTTAAAATGAACTTGGAAAAGAGATTTAGGTTTTAGCCTTAGATTCAATAGCTCACGATCTCACATTGGGGCATGGTGATCCTTAGGTAGATTTCCTTCCAGGATAGACATATACCTGTCGGGCGGGGGTAGCCATAATTGGAACTTGAACTTAATAAATTCAGGTAATTTGGTTAACATAGACATATGATTAATTGAGTTATACTGGGTGTTTGCATCTGACCATCGGAAGAGGCTTTTGCATACTTTCGTGTTCCAGGTTAACAAACTGATTTATTACACATATATAATAGAATCAATTCATCTTTAGAATAATATCGCGTGGAATCACAACTCTAGATGTTTGTGTCTTTTGTTTATTTTCCTTAGTATTTTCTTTTGTGTTTTTATTTATTTATTTATTTATCAAATCCACATTCAACCAATCAATCAAGCAATCATTCCATTCTCCATTTAATTAGATACATGTAAACACTTAGCATCAATAATTAATAACAATAATAGAAATTAAGTCCTCGTGGGATCGATATTTTTATACTACTTGAGCGATACATGCGCTTGCGTAACGTGTGTTATTTCACCGATCAAGTTTTTGATGTCATTGTCGGGGACTTATTTTTCTTCAGTTATTAATTTTGAAGCTATCTAATTTACTTATATCTAATTTTCTCTATCTTTATCTGTAATTTTTATTTCTTCCTTTTATTTTCAGGTAGTTGAAATGGAACTTTACTAGGCAATAAAAGAATTACGAGCTTTACGATGTGAAGATACACCCCAAATCAGAGAGCAGCGGTCCGATTTTCTGAGGCCTGTTGTCCAGCCCAACAACTATTCATGGATATCAGAAAGAAGTAACACAACATTTGCTCAGCCATTTGAGAGATGCGAGATATGAAATGGTAACCACCCTAGCAATCATTGCGAGTACAACTACAATTCAGGGTGGCAAAACTTTCAAAGACCTTCATATAATGAACTAGCATATTTCACTGAACCACATTTTCCATCTTATCCACCATCAACCTACGATCTTCAAGGACCAGAACCATCAGTGGGAAGACAGTTGATAAACAGGCTCGAGAAATGGGAAGCTAAATAAGATGCAACGTTTCTGGATCAAATCAAAACCTTACAGAGGATGGTAAATGAATTGAGACAAATAATCAACAACCAGAACTACATACCTCATGGAACAAATTCAAATAACACTGATGAAGCCTTCGAATACCAAGCATTTCACAATGACACCTTAATAGAGGAAGAGGCTGAGCAGTATCAAAAATCAGAGGTATCAGTTCAGGAGCCCGAACCAGCAGAATCTCAATTTTATCTTTATTATTCATCAGACTCTGATGAGGAAAAAGAAGCAGAGCTTTTTGTACTAACTACACCAACAAGTGAGGATGAAACTTTGCATCCTCAAAATGAAGATTTTGGAGAAAGCATTGCACAGATGTTCAAAGAAAAGCTGCCCGAACAGTTCATACCAACCACAAAGGATAAATACCTACAATCAGACATATTTTTACATCTTCAGGTTGACACATATGGAGCATGCATTTCACAGATGACAGATGACGAGCTGAACAATGAAATTCTGGAGTACATATGTGATGTAAAGGTGGAGCAAGAAGCAGAACAGATGGAGGAGCAAATGTCTGACCATATTGAAGATCTCATGTATTCATGAGAAACATCACTGTATTGGGGAGTACAAATCAACGACACAACCTAAAAGCTTGACAGAATGGAACTTCCATTCAAAGTCAAGCACCATACGAGACCTCATGACTTTCTTTCTATCTTTTCAGGAACCACTGGAGCGACAAAGTTTAAAAAGATGACACAAGCACTGAATGAGAAAAAATTCTTTTTGCCACTTTACCATTGGAAGAGACCCTTCAAAAGCAACGCTCATGGGATTGTCTTTAATCGGACGTCCAAAACCACGCTGAAACCACCTTGACGGATGGACTTAAGTTACGTCTGGCTGAAGACGAAAAATTTAGCTTTGGCAGGGAGGCAACCCATGCAAAATTTTATTTTCATTTAAATTTAAATTTTTATATTTTGTGCACACATGTTGTAGAGTTTTTAATTTTGTGTGTTATTTTTGCAGGGAAAAACATAGACAGAGCATTTAAAACAAAGCAAACCAATAAAAACGGGGTTATCACGGAATAAAGTTTGACAAAATCGCGAAGTTAAAAATTTAATTCATCAGAGATGGCAGAGTAAGAAATCAATTCTTGAGACGCATCTAAATGGATATGTTTTAAAGGTTCACATTTTTCCAAAAACAAAATCCGCGTCGCGACACGTAAAACCCAGCGTGTCGCGACACACTGACCTAACCCGTGAAGACACAAATTTTAGGGCTTTGCGACGCGAACGCGAAATCAGATCTTAAACCAGTGGCCGCCACATATCTTCTTCATTTCTATTTTCATTTTCTTCTTCTTTGTTCTTTATCTTTTCTTCATTTTTCTTCACCCAATACTCGATTCCATCCTCAAATCTCTCAATCAAACACATTAAACTTCATTGTCTCCTTTTCCCCTTCATTTTTCTCTCTTTCTCACTCGTTTTCTCTCACTTTTCTTTCATTTTCTCTCTTAACCAAACACTCAAATCTACCACCTAATCTCACCAAATCACTTCCCCAACTCACCCATCCTCCATTTTTTCATGAATCACTCAAATTTAGGACTCAATCTCGCGATTTGGGTAATTTTTTTCCTTTAATCTTGGATTTTTTTTATTTGTGAGAAAATAAACAAAAAAAGGAAAAAAAAAAGAAGTGCGATTAGTGGCTGTATGAGTGTGTATTTGTGGTAATTGTTGTTGAATTCATAGAAATTGGGGGCGAAGTTGTGGCGGTTGTGGATTATTTGTGAAGTGTTAGTCTTAGGTTGAAATTTGGAAATTCTTAAAAATCAGGGGAGGTTCTGTCAGAATTTTTGTAAAAAATTAAAATTGAAAATGGCCCTTAAAATAACGAGAACCTCAGCAACCGAATCTAGTTTCGATGCAAAAAAGTTTGTATCGGCAGCTGCTGAGCGGTGATTTGAAAAGGGGATGGGAAAAAAAGTCATGATAATGGAAAAGGGTTTTGAGATTAACCCCGAACAATTCCCCTAGATTGACAGAATTATCGCCACCGGGCACTGACATAAGCTTTGCCAGCAGCCTCACCCTTCTTGTACGTCAGTTGTCCGTGATTTCTACGCCAATGCTTACGAGCATCAGGCGTATCAGATGTTAGTACGAGGTCAACAGGTGACGTTCGATAGTTCCACTATCAGTAGGTTTTATGGGTTGCCCGATATGAAGGTAGATGAATATTCGGCAACCATAGAGAATATATATATGACTCATCTCACAGAAACACTTTGCATCCCCAATACTGTATGGGAAATGAGTAGCAGCGGGGAATACTTAAAGATGAGTTCTAGGTATCTTAAGCCAGATGTCAGGGTTTGGTTCCATTTCCTTACCCGAACATTGCTTCCAGGGACCCATATTACAAATGTAACTAAGGAACGGATGATCCTGTTATAATGTCTGCATGATGGTTATACTATTGATGTCGGTGAGCTTCTATCAACTAACATAGCTTGGGCTGCACGTTCAACACAAACTGGCCTGCTATACTGTAGCTTAATTGCAAACTTATGCACCTGGGCCAGGGTGCCATGGACCTTAGGGAAGAGATGATGCATCCTACCACTGCATTGACTGCTCGCATTATCCATAAACTTCAGGCAGAGATGCCTATACATGTCGGGTCATCCTCATCAACACCTGTACCACCACAACAACCTCAACCAGTGCGAAGACCATCACGATCTCGCTCCATATCAAAATGAGTAGATCAGTTGGAATCTAGGGTCGACTATATTCCTCAATTGCTTCAGCAAATAGCACATCATCAGGGATTGAGTGATGATCAGATTCCACCATATCCAGACGACAGTAGCGAGGAGGAAGAGGAAGCTGAAGATTGAAAAATCACGGTAACAGTGTTTCTTTATCTTTCTTTTGTTTTGTAATGTATTGGAGACAATGCTAGGTTTAGGTTTGGGGGCGAGGTTGTGTGTTTTTTTTATTTTTCTTCTCCGTCAATTTTTATTCCATGCATGTCTTATGTCTTGCATGTTTTGTGTGTTTTATTTTGTATGCATGCTTTATTTAAAAAAATTAATATATATATATATATATAGTCTAATGATGAGATTGTTTGTCTTAGTAGAAAGTTCTAGGAAAAGTTAAATGTTAATTTCCCTTTTATCCTATACTTTGAACCTAATATCTAGGTCAGACTCATATACACTTAAAAAAATAGTTTTGTAGCAGTTAGATAATAAGGAATTGACAAAGTGACTAGTTAAAATAATCGATGGTTGATGAATTACCGTTTGCCTGAATATCTGTTTTTGTCTGCAGCTATTTTTGATGTGAGGAATGATGATAAAAAATGTGTATATTAATAAATAACATTTGAGATCTGAGTATTAAGTCTGTAGGGGTATCTTAACACCTAGTACCCTAAAGCCTACTGGTTTTGGTGTCACTGGCCCAAAGCTCGCTACATGGATTAAATATGTTATATATTAAAAAACAAAACATCTGAGATCCGAGTAATTAAGTCCATATGGGTGTCTTAACACCTAGTGCCCTAAAGCCAACTGGTTTGGGAGTCACTGGCTTAAAGCTCGCTACATGGATTAAATATGTTACAAAAAAAAATTATCGCATACCTCACTTTGCGCATATTGTAGTAGACAGAATAATTTTAGATACTCAGGTTGATTTGACCCATTAACTACTGAGAATTGAGACAAACTCACCTAGTTAATAACTTAGAATCGAAGCTGTTTGCAGAGCTATTCACACACACACACTCAGAGTCTGATTTATATACTTTGTTCAAAGGAAATGATTTTAGTTGTAGTTTGCATTTTGAAGGTTCCTTTAACTTTGTTACTAGACATTCTCTGAGGACATTGTTTATATATCTATTATTTTATTTTATTTGTTTCTTTTGACCTATTGCTTTTGTGTGTATTAGATTGACGTTTGTGGCTATCGTCACTGTAAGCCCTCACGAGACTACAACTCGTCCACTAGGGACACATAGAGGTTTAAAGGCTTGTTGTATACGCTGAATGCAACCGTGATCCCTACGAAAGTGGCTTATTTTAAATTAGTTTCAATTATTTATTTTATTTTGTTGTTTTGCTCGAGGACTAGCAAAATGTTAGGTTTGGGGGTGTGATGAGTGGAAAATATATCACTATTTATCGCCCATTTAACCTAATAATTTGTATGGTTTCTCGAGTTTTATGAATATTTTGATGTGTTTTGTGTTGTTTTGCAGATAAATAATGTTTCAGGACTCAATGGAATCAAATCGGGGCCAAAACAACGAAAAACGAACAAAAAAGGTAAAATTGGAATTTCGATGTTGCGACGCGCTGACGTCATTAGCTTGCCGACACGCGTCATCATGACATCATCCTCAATCACTATTCTGCCGACACCACGCATCACTACTTACGTCAGCATGACGTCAGCGTCACGACGCGTATAACTTCATGCATCACGACTCTGAGCCAGTAATTCAGTTGTCGATGAAACCGCGTATACGTGTCAACATCTCAGGAAGCCGCGGACATGTGTAACAAATCTACGGCGCATCACGACGCGCAATGTTCCATGCGTCGTGACGCCAATGATGAAATTTTACCTATAAATTTAGATTGATTTCATTTAGAATTTTCATACTTTCCTTAAGGTTCTAATAAGGATCTAAGGACTGTATCTTGTTTGTTTAATTTTTGTAATTTAAATTATGTATTTTAATTTTTAATAGTAGTAGTAGTTTATTTACTTTTTATTTTTTTTTTTATGTTTAGTAGTTAATTTTCTACTGGGGGAATGGTGAAGGTTTTATTATTATAGTTTAGATTAATCTCCCTTAATTATAATATATAAATTACTTTAAAATCTGACTTAATCAAGATACCGCATATATGGTCGGTTGGTAATATCATGCAAATTTATATATTATAATGGAGATTTCTAAATTAGAAATGGTAAAAATTGATCCTTTAACCCCATCATTTTATTTTTAATCTAGGGAAGTGATGAAGCACAATATTTACATGTTTAGTAATTGATTTAATTATATTGTGTTTAATACTTCAGTTTGTTTATTGAATCTTAAGCTTAATGCTTCTTGTTGCCTGATCACCAATAAGATTGATGTGGTAAACTTAAAATGAACTTGGAAAAAAGATTTTAGGTTTCAGCCTTAAATTCAATAGCTCACGATCTCACATTGGGGCATGGTGACCCTTATGTAGATTTCCTTCCAGATAGACATATACATGTTAGGTGGGGGTAGCCATAATTGGAACTTGAACTTAATGAATTCAAATAATTTGGTTAACATAGACATATGATTAATTGGGTTATACTGGATGTTTGCATCTGACCATCGGAATAGGCTTTTGCATACTTTCGTGTTCCAGGTTAACAAACTGATTTACTACACATATATAAGAGAATCAATTCATCTTTAGAATAATATAGTGTGGAACCACAACTCTAAATGTTTGTGTCTTTTGTTTATTTTCCTTAGTATTTTCTTTTATGTTTTTATTTATTTATTTAGCAAATCCACATTCAACCAATCAATCAAGCAATCATTCCATTCTCCATTTAATTAGATACCTGTAAACATTTAACATCAATAATTAATAACAATAATAGAAATTAAGTCCTTATGGGATCGATATTTTTATACTACTTGAGCGATACGTGCGCTTATGTAACGTGTGTGATTTCACAGATCATCTGTCTATTTGCAAGCTATCTTAAGAAGACTATGGGTGGATTCATTTACATCACTGAATATAACAAAGTGTTTGTATCGACAAATGCTACGTTTCTAGAGGAGGACTATATGAGGGAGTTCAAACCTCGAAGTAAAGTGTTACTCGAGGAGATACTTGCTGGTTCGACTAGCACACCATCGTCAACGACAGTTGAAAAATACATATCACCTTCGACATCTGAGCGTCATATGAAAGTTCATCAGAATGATCTACTACCTAGACGTAATGGGCGGGTTGTATGACAACCTGATCATTATCTAGGAGTTAAAGAGGCACAAGTTGCCACATCTAGCGATGGTGTAGATGATCTATTGACCTATTGCAGTGCAATGGATGATTTTGATAAAGAGGAATGGCTCAAAGCCATGAAACTAGAGATGGAGTCTATGTACTCCAACTCAGTCTGGGAACTTATAGACCAACCTGATGGGTAAAACCTATAGGTTGCAAGTGGATCTACAAGAGAAAAAAATGGAGTATATGAGAATGTACAGACCTTCAAGGCTAGGCTAGTGGCCAAGGGTTATACCCAGAAAGAAGGAGTTGACTATGAGGAAACTCTCTCGCCATTAGCCATGATCAAATCCATTCGCACTCTTCTGTCCATTGTCGTATATTATGACTATGAGATTTGGAAAATGGATGTCAATACTGCATTATTGAATGGAAATCTTGATGAGTGTATCTATATGGTACAACTAAAGGGGTTCATAGCCCAAGGTCAATAGTGAAAAGTTTGCAAGCTGCAAAGGTCCATTTATGGACTTAAGTAGGCATCTCGATCTTGGAATATAAGATTTGATACCACGATCAAGTCTTATGACTTTGAGCAGAATGTTGAGGAGGATTGTGTATACAAGCACGTCATTGACGGGAATGCGATTTTTCTTATTTTATACGTCGATGATATTTTACTCATTGGGAATGATGTAAAGATATTATCAGACGTGAAAAACCTGGCTAGCTAACCAATTTCAAATGAAAGATTTGGGAGAGGCCAATTATGTTCTTTGGATTCATATACTTCGGGGATTGCAAGAAACAACTGTTAGCTATATCTCAAGCATCCTATATCGATAAAATCCTTGTACGATTTTGGATGTAGAATTCCAAGAAAGGCAATTTGCCTTATCGACATGGAATTCACTTGTCAAATGAACAGTCTCTTAAGACACCTCAAGATATTGAGGAAATGAGACATATCCCATATGCCTCAGCAGTTAGTAGTCTCATATATGTTATGTTATGCATGAGACTGAACATTTATTTTACAGTGAGAGTAGTCAGTAGGTTTCATTCTAACCTAAGATATGATCATTGGGTGGCTGTGAAACACATTCTCAAGTATCTTAAGAGAACGATAGATTATATGCTTGTATATTCCCATGAGGATATGATCCTAATGGGATATACAGATTCTGATTTTCAGACAGATGTCGATTCTAGGAAATCAATATCTGGATCAGTGTTTACCCTATGTGGTAGGGCTATAGTATGACAGAGTATAAAGTAATCTTGCATTGCTGACTCCAACATGGAGGCTGAATATGTAGCAGCTTGTGAAGTAGTTAAGGAAGCAGTATGACACCGTAAATTCTTGGGAGATCTGGAAGTTGTTACAGATATGGATAAACCACTCACACTTTATTGCGATAATAGTGGTGCAGTGGCAAATTCAAAACAACCAAGAATCCACAATAGGGGAAAGCATATAGAGATGAAATATCATCTCATCATGGAGATAATGCAGAGATGAGACGTTTGTGTCACACAGATTGCATCCGTAGAGAACCTGGCTGATCAATTTACAAAGGCCTTGTCGGCTAAAGTGTTTGAAGGCCACCTAGATGGTTTAGGATTACGTGACATGTCCCATTTACTCTAGTGCAAGTGGGAGATTGTTGGGATATATACCCTAGAGCTTCATGTAATGTAAACGGTTTTATTTGTTATGAAATAAAATGATGCATTATTCAAAGTGTTTGTTTAAATTTCGCATATTGTAAATTATCTTGATTACCCTAGATTACACAAGTACCGTCAAACTTAGTGTATGAGTGTCATACAAAATAGGATTTAAGTCTGAAGTCTGTAATCTAAAATAGTACATAGAGAGCAAAAAAATGGGTTTGTGGTTTATCTATAGCTGCGGTCCATTCTATAATTATATGACGACCTTGATCCGAGATCGTCCATGTGGAGACATGAGAATGAAGGCACCTTATATGATGTGATCATATAGGACTTGACCCAGATAGAAATGACTTTCTTATAATATCCGTTAAATAAAGAAATTCATTTTGATCTTCTAGATGGTCATTTATGGATTGGTCTTAATCCTAAGTGTACTGTGAACTCCTGCATGGCAGGCTATGTCCTTTGATTTACAAAGGTGAGGTTGGTGTAGCAGTCCCGACCAATAGCTACGTACTTTGGGGGCATGGTCTGGTGTGTAGCTGGGGACGTTTTACATAGACATGAAGTTCACTCCTTCTTGCGAGAAGTATAAGAGTATCTTCCTTAAGGGTTGATTTGGTACTTGCACGGTTAGAGCGCTCAAGTCTATCTATTACGAATAGAAAGATTAAAATTCATAATGGTTATGAATAAATTATTCATTAAAGAATCAATGGTACTTAAGGTAAAAATAATTAGAGGGGTATAACGGACATTATGACCCAACTCTAATTACAAGATACTCGTGATGGGTTAATTCGTATGTAGTGACTATATCGATGGACACCGACGTGGTTGACCGGCGTAATCACACACGTATAACGCAAGCGCACGTATCGTTCAAGTAGTATAAAAAGTATCGATCACACGAGGACTTAATATCTATTCTATTAATTTTATGAGGTCAAGTGATTACTAATATCTAACAAGTTGTTTGAAAGGATAATGATGATTCTAAATTTAAAACAAGTAAAAGAAATTGAGAGTAGATTAATGAGGATTAAAACTATCCAGGGTTGTGAATTCTTCCAATATTAATTAAAAGATGAAGTAGTTAAATCATAGTTGGGTAAATATTGATTTATTAATCTGGAATATTAAATTATGTAAAAGCCTCTTCCGATGGTCATTTACAAATACCTAGTTTAATTCAATTGAATCATATGTCTATGTCAACCAAATTACCTAGATTCATTAAGTTTGAATTCCAATTATGATTACCCCCGCCTAACAGGTATATTCATATCATGTAAGGAAATCTATTAAAAGTTTATCTATCCTTAAAGAAGATCGTGGGTTCTTGAGTATAAGGTCTTTAAACTTAAAGTCTCTATGTCTAGTTCATTTTAGGTTTATCTATTCAATTTTATTAGTGATCAGTTAATAAAAAGGCATTAAGATTATGACTCAACAAATAACTCTTTAATTACCCAAATTATAATCTAATCCTTTTTAAAACCGGTGATATTAGATTTTATCACAACCCTAGATATTTAATTTAGTTACAACACATAGCTAAAGCTGATATAAACTTAAAAGACATAAAATGAAATTACTGAAAAGTAATAAAAAGAAATGCTAAGGTAAAAGGAATTAACTTCTACTATTCACTATTTAGATATCTCCCATAAAATAATATATATAATCTTGTGATATTTTAAATCAACCTTCCGGAATGACGGTATCCTGATTAAGTCAAATTCAAATATACCAGCCATAAGGCGGAACAGAAATATAAACTTAAACCAACCGTCTAGTATGGCAGTATCATCATTAAGTCAGGTTTAACCAATTTAAATTGAATAACCAACTGTCCGGAATGGCGGTTATCCTTTATTAATTCAGGTTTTAAATAGTTTATATATTATATTTTAAGGGAGATTAATCTAAATAACAAAAGTAAAAGAATTACCTTTTTACCTCAGCATGGAGAAGTTAGCTCCTCATGGATGAATGAAAACTACTATTTATAGAAGAGAATTACTACTACAAACGTAAATAAAACTGAATAAAAGAAACTAAGAAGAGAACTATTAAATTATTTATAAGGATTTCAGAGGATGAGGTACATTTGAAACTTAAGAAATCAAACTCAATTTATAGGCAAAAAAATTCAATTCTTTATTATTAATTTTCTGATTTTTTTTTTGGATCGCTGAATTTTCGACACGTGGCATGGTGGCTAAAAAAAACGGCTCGTTGAATTTTTGACACGTGGCATGCGGTGCACGTTAGCAGATTGCTTGTGATGATGACACGTGGCATGGTGCACGTTAGCAAAGTAAAACTTGGAAACTTTGACTTGTTGACCTGGCGTATATTAGCAGTCTCCGGTGCACGTTACAGGTCGGGATGCCAAGGGTTTCGGTGTCGAGACGCCCAAAATTACCAAAATACCCTTTTTGCCAAATATCACAGTTTTGCTCCAAATCACCTCCAGAATGTCCTGAAACTTTATTTATCTACAAAATAACACAAAACACATCAAAATATTCACAAAACTCAAGAAACTATACAAAATATTAAGTTAAATGAGTGGGAAATAGTGATAGTTTTACCACTCATCACACCCCCAAACCTAACATTTTGCTAGTCCTCGAGCAAAATAAAATAACATAATAAAATTAAACTAAGCTACTTTCGTAGGGATCACGATTGCATTTAGCATATGCAACAAGCCTTTAAACCCCTAGGTGTCTCTAGTGGACGAGTTGTAGTCTCGTGAGGGTTTACAGCAATGATACCCACAAACATTTTATAAAA
Source organism: Zanthoxylum bungeanum (assembly GCA_019454045.1). Taxonomy (NCBI): domain Eukaryota; kingdom Viridiplantae; phylum Streptophyta; class Magnoliopsida; order Sapindales; family Rutaceae; genus Zanthoxylum; species Zanthoxylum bungeanum. Next base: position 141,385 of record SKCR01043625.1, read on the forward strand.
GTAAAAAGGTAGTGAAACTAATGCACACAAAAGCAAAAAGACAAGAGAAAAGAGAATAAAGAAGTTAGTGACTAATTAGGTGAAACTTCTACTCCAAGTTTACTAGTTGTTTTGTTTCATTCTAAATTATTGAATAAGTAAATTCTCCGATTATTTTTATCATTCTTCATATACACAGCTAACAAAGTTTATTCAACCATTTTTGCCCACAACAGTCATAAGTGCAGTTGATAAGAGAGTAATATTTTTGTCCTAAAGTTTTATTAAAGTTCACATCTTTTGTAGTAATGGAATAAATTTTTTCTGATTTTTCTTTGATTTTTTTTCCCTATTTTTTATTTATATACAATACCTTCCATCTATGTAGCGAGCTTTGGGTCGGTGGCTCCCGAACCAGATGGCTTTAGGGCACCAGGTGTTAAGACACCCCTACGGACTTAATTACTCAGACTTCAGATATATATATAATATATATATATATATATATATATATATATATATTTCATCATTTTTGATCCATGTAGCGAGCTTTGGGCCAATGACTCCCAAACCAGTTGGTTTTAGGGCACTAGGTGTTAAAACACCCTTACAGACTTATAACTCGGATCTCAGATGTAAATTTTTTTTTATTCCATCACTTTTTGAGATGATTCTCCAATTAAACTGTAGTACTGAATATTACAATCTTTTCAATTTTATCTCATGTCCGTATGTTACTATGTATGTTGATAATACCTGCCAACTGAGCATATGAAGATCTATTTTAGTCAGTTTTATGGAGAATTTACAAATTAAATAATTCAAAAAGAATTAAACAAAAATTAACTTGTTTCGAAAAAAATAGGTTTGAAATACGTATCATGAGTGAGAATTCCTTACACAGCTATCTCTTACCAATTTCACATTTTTAGTCAACATAAAAACCATAAACATAAAGAAATAACTTCTACTAGTCATGGTGTGTGACTAACTGTCGAATGGAATTCCCGTTGTAGATTCCCCAGAGGGAGGGTGAAGCGAGGCTCACTTAAGTACCCAAGCCTCTTAGGCTCTTATCGCTTGGTGACAGGAATAAACAACGAGTCCTCCAAACCAGTCTATCACAACAAGCTACTGGTGAATGATTATCTAGGTGCCTTCACAGCTTTTCCTTATAGAGAGGTAGTGAGTGAAGGAAGACACCAAACCATCACCTAGCTTTAAATATGCCTTTGTTTTTTTAATTTTTTTTTTAATTTTTTTTGTATTTTTCAAAAAATTTTGGACTAAAAATAAAAATACAATAAAAACAAGATACTATTAACTATTCCTCACCCAAAACCTAAATGAGACATTGTCCCCAATGTTTTAAACAGTAGAAGAAGAGTTTAGAAGATAGTACCTGGTTAGCTGAAATTCTACAGGAAAATTAAAGGTTAAGATCCAGATTTATTCGACGCTTCTTACCACGATCATCTTCAGACCATTTTATCTTTGAAAGGATAAGGTCAACTAGTGGTTCATATGCTAAGAGTTGGTCAATTAGATCCGGAGCAGTTCTGGCAGTAAAGAGTAGTTCTTTCAAAGGTTTTGACACGAACCCATTTCTCCGGGCATCATCAAGAAACACACAAAGAAAATCATAAAATCCATCAACGTTAAACAGCCCAATTGGTTTCTGTGTATGTTCAGGTTCGCCCAAGATAGTACTATAAAAATTCCTCCAATGTACCCAAGCCACCTGGCAAAGCAATAAAAGCATCAGAATGGTTAATCATTTCCACTAGTCGTTCAGACATACCTGGCACGATCAGTTCCTCTCCGTTTGATGATTCAATAAGATTTGCTTCTGCCAAGGGTTTTGGGATGATTCATAAAACATGACTGCCTCCTTCCTGTACGGCCTTTGAAACGATCCCCATTAGTCCAAGATTACCTCCGCCATATACTAAGTGCATATTTATTACAGCTAAGACTCGACTCAATTCTTGTGCTGCTTCTACGTATTGTGGTTTAGTACCAACACTACTACCACAAAACACACAGATGTTTTCAACTCGTCTTCTTGAAGTGGCTTCCATGTTTTACTCTGGATGTCTTCAAAAGTGTAATGATAAGTTGAATTTATAGTACCTGAAAAGGGTGAGTAAAAATAGCACAAGTATCTTCCAAATGACGATTAGTAGCAAAATAGTAAAATAAATCGTGATAGTCAAAAAGGTCTGGATCCTGTCGGAGAAAACAACAAAACAAATCAATTATTAGAAAAAGACAAAGAGATATAATATGTACAAGAAAAGTAGCGGCTTGATTGACATCTATGCGTCAGGAACAAGCTTCCCATCCAATTTTCTTATAAATTGGCAAACAGGGTCTTTTTGAGTCAGATTCCCAAGACTTAACTGTTGTCTTTCTTTTTGGAATTGTGTGTGTAATTTGTGAATGGCTATATGAACATATCCACTGGGATGCGTCTCAAGAGTCGAAGATATATCATCTACAGACTCCTTACTCAAGCCATCCCTAATGAATTTAATTTTATCTTCACGATTATCAGACCCATTCCTAAAGAACGACAACGAGTATTGCAATTCCAACGCACATTTGTAACAAACACCCATTTGCTTAGCTCTACGTTTCTTTGCATATGTGCTTCTTCCAAAACCAGGTAAATAAGAACTACAGTCTCAGAATACTCACCTGCTAGACGGACACGTGCTTCGATTACCCAACAAATATCAGTAGGATTACCTTTGATAATCAGTAGTCTCATTCGTTCCAAGAGAGCTTTGAAAACTTTTATCAAAGATTTTTTAGGGAGAGAAGGAAAATGCTTGTGAAGACTTGCGAGAGCTTCTTCCATCTTGAAATGTCTTAATCTGCAAAAACTAAACACACAAAATTAAATCATACCAAATCACAATATATACACAAATTGCATGGGTTGCCTCCTGCGAGCGCTAAGTTTTAAGTCGTCAGCTAGACGTGATTGCCTGAACGTTATGCTGGATCTGAAAGTGTGACACTTTCTTTTTGTCACTCCAACGGTTCTCCCCAGTAGTGCTTGACACACTGACTGTTAACTTTGAATGTGTTGTTGGTCTTAGGATCCAATAACTCTACAGCTCCATATGGTAAAACCTGAGTGATCACAAATGGGCCTGACCACCTTGATTTCAACTTTCCAGGGAAACGTTTCAACCTCGAGTTGTACAACAACACATGTTGCCTTGGTTTCAATTGTCTGTGCACTATTTTTAGGTCATGCCATTTCTTGGTCTTTTCCTTGTACAATTTGGCATTCTCATAAGCTTGTAGGCGAAATTCCTCCAATTCATTGAGTTGGTGAAGTCTTTTCTTTCCTGCAGCTTGTGGATCAAAATTCAACTTCTTCAGTGCACAGTAAGCCTTGTGTTCAAGCTCAACTGGCAGATGGCATGCTTTCCCAAACACCAATTGATATGGGGACATACCAATGGGTGTCTTGTAAGCTGTCCGGTAGGCCCATAATGCATCATCTAGTTTTTTTGACCAGTCCCTCATTGTTGATCCAACAGTTCTCTCCAAGATTCTTTTGATTTCTCTGTTTGAAACTTCAACTTGCCCATTTGAATGTGGATGGTAGGATGTGGCAACCTTATGAGTAACTCCATATTTGGATAGGAGTGCATCAAAATATCTGTTGCAGAAATGAGGGCCACCATCACTGATGATTGCAAGAGGTGTTCCGAACCGAGTGAAAATATTCTTTTTCAAGAATTTGATCACCACTTTTGAATCATTGGATGGTAGTGCAATTGCTTCAACCCATTTTGAGACGTAGTCTACAGCAACCAAGATGTACAGGTTTCCGAATGATGGAATAAAGGGTCCCATGAAATCAATTCCCCAGACATCGAATATCTCCACTTCCAGAATATTTTGCAACGGTCCTTCATTTCTCCTCGAAATATTCCCCATTCTCTGACATCTGTCACATTGAAGAACAAATAAGTGAGCATCTTTAAAAAGAGTGGGCCAGAACAAACCTGATTGAAGGACTTTAGCTGCAGTTTTATTCCCGCTGAAGTGTCCGCCGTATGGTGATGAATGACAGTGCTGCAAAACACTGTTGACTTCTTCCTGTGGAACACATCGTCTCAGTAATAGATCAGCACATCGTTTGAACAGGTACGACTCATGCCAAACATAATGTTTGACTTCTTTGAAGAATTTCTTCCGTTGCTGAGTTGTCCATTCCAATGGCCATTTTCCTGATACTATGTAGTTGACATAGTCAGCATACCAAGGGACTTCCTGTTGTTTTATGGCAAACAACTGTTCATCTGGAAAATTTTCTTTAATTGATAGTTCTTTGCCAGCTGTTTCTCCATTCTCGAGCCTCGATAGATGATCTGCCACTTGGTTTTCTGTTCCTTTCCTGTCTCTGATCTCCACATCGAATTCTTGCAGAAGAAGTATCCAACGGATCAATCTGGGTTTGACATATTTCTTTGTGATCAGGTATTTGATTGCTGAATGATCTGTGTAGACCACCACTTTGGGACCCAACAGATAAGAGCGGAATTTGTCAAAAGCGAACACAACTGCAAGCAACTCCTTTTCAGTGGTTATGCAGTTGAGTTGAGCTTCATTCAAAGTTCTGCTGGAGTAGTAAATGGTGTGGAATATCTTTGCTTTGCGTTGTCCCAAAATTGCACCTACAGCAAAATCACTAGCATCACACATTACCTCAAATGGAATGGTCTAATCTGGTGCTACTATGATGGGGGCAGAAACCAGCTTCTGTTTTAAGATCTCAAAAGCTTCTTGGCATTCTTTGGTGAAGTTGAAAGACACATATTTTTCCAGAAGATTGCAAAGAGGTTTTGCAATTTTGGAAAAGTCTTTGATAAATCTCCTGTAAAAACCTGCATGTGCAAGAAAACTCCGAATTCCTTTGACTGATGTTGGTGGAGGTAGTTTTTCAATTGTCTCTATCTTTGCTTTGTCTACCTCGATTCCCTTTTGTGAGATCCGGTTTCCAAGAACTATGCCTTCCTGCACCATAAAATGGCATTTTTCCCAGTTGAGTATCAGATTTGTATCTTCACACCTTCGTAACACCTGTTCCAGATTTTGCAAACAATGATCAAAAGAATCACCAAACACAGAAAAATCATCCATGAAAACCTTCATACTCTGCTCCAGCATGTCTGAGAAGATGGCCATCATGCAACGCTGAAATGTGGCAGGGGCATTACATAATCCAAATGGCATCCTGCGGAAAGCAAAAGTACCATAGGGACATGTAAATGTGGTTTTCTCCTGATCTTTTGGGGCGATAACAATCTGATTGTACCCTGAATATCCATCCAGAAAGCAATAGAACTCATGTCCCGCCAATTTTTCCAGCATCTGATCAATGAATGGCAGCGAAAAATGATCCTTCCTCGTGGCTTTGCTCAGCTTCCTGTAGTCCATACATACTCTCCATCCAGTCACCGTTCTTGTTGGGATCAGCTCATTCTTTTCATTGGTAACCACAGTAATTCCTTCCTTATTCGGCACACATTGCATAGGACTCACCCAACTGTTGTCCGAGATGGGGTAAATGATGCCAGCATCCAACCATTTGATGATTTCTTTCTTCACAACTTCATTCATGATTGGATTGAGTCTCCGTTGATGTTCCACTGTGGGTTTGTACTCATCGTTCATTAGGATCTTGTGCATGCAGAATGATGGACTAATGCCTCGAATGTCTGCTATAGTCCAGCCAATGGCTTTCTTATGCTCTCGTAACACTCTCAATAACTTTTCTTCATGCTCCAATGTTAGAGAAGATGAAATAATAACAGGTAATTCATAATATTTTCCAAGAAATGCATACCTGAGATGACTCGGAAGTAACTTCAACTCCAACTGTGGTGGTTCTTCAATCGAAGGCTTGATCCGGTCTTTCTTTGGTAGTTTCAAACTTTCAATTGGTTGTGTCACTTTGAAACGAAATAGCTTGTCAAGATAGTTGATACATTCCAGAATTTTAGCATCTAACTCAGTTTCAGTCATGTTGGTGATGCAAGCTTCAAGTTTGTCCGTAGGAACTGTATCAGTATCATGAATGATACTATCAACAACATCAATTCTGAAACATTCTTCCTCTTTTTCTTCACTTGGGAATTTCATGGCTTTGAAAACATTGAAGGTAACTTCTTGGCCCTAAACTTTCATGGTCAGTTCTCCTTTTTGTACATCAATCACTGTTCGACCTGTTGCTAAGAATGGTCTCCCAAGAATGATTGGCACATCTTTGTCTTCATCCATGTCAAGGATAATGAAGTCTACTGGGAGAATGAGTTTATCAACTTTAACCAGCACATCTTCAACAACTCCTCTTGGAAATGCGAGCGTTCTATCAGCAAGTTGTAGTGAAACTGAGGTAGGCATTGCTTCTCCAATTTGCAGTTTCTTGTAAATGGAAAAAGGCATTAAATTAACACTTGCACCTAAATCACATAAAGCCTTACCGAAGTTATGTTCTCCTATGATGCAAGGAATGGTGAAACTTCCAGGATCCTTCAACTTTTGGGGGAAGTTTTCTCTGAATGATGGCGCTGCATTCTTCTGATAATGCTACTGTCTCATAATCTTCCAATCTCCGTTTTCGTGAAAGAATGTCTTTCATGAATTTAGTATAACTGGGCATTTGTTCCAAAGCTTCTGCAAAAGGGATGTTGATGTGCAGCTTTTTGAAAACCTCCAAGAATCGAGCAAACTGCTTGTCCAGTTTGCTTTTCTGAAGACGCTGAGGAAAAGGTGGAGGTGGAGTGATCTGTTCTTTTTCCTTTGCTTCTTTTTCATTTATTTCTTTTTCCTCCTCTGTTTCTTTTCTTTGCTTCTTTTGGAATATCTTCAACGGTTTCCTTGATTCCAACATCTTTGTTGATTTCAGTACCACTTTTCAAGGTGATGGCTTGACATTGCTCCTTCCATCGGTTCCTCGGATTTGGTTCTGTATTGCTGGGAAGATTTCCTGGTGGTCTGTAACTCTGAGCATTGGCTAGTTGTCCAATTTGATTCTCCAGTGCTTTGATGGAAGCATATTGGTTTTGAAACATAACATCATATGCTGCTTGTTGCTTTTTGAACATCTCTGCAAGCCAATCGTACATTTCTGGGTCTTTTTCAAACTCCTGGATTTTGTTCTGTTGCTGGAATCCAGGTGGTGGATAGTTCTTTTGCCCTGAATTGTTGCTCCATGAGAAATTGGGATGATTCCTCCACCCTGGATTGTAGGTGTTGGAATATGGATTGTTCCCCTGTCTGTTGAAATTGTTGACATAATTCACTGTTTCTTCATGTTGATTTTGTTCTGGTGCTTCTCCATATGGTGAATTTGTGGTTCCAATGTTGCTTTGCATACCGAGAGTCTCCATGAATTTGCATATTTGATCTAGTTTGGTACTGACTGCTGAATTGGCTCCAACCTCATAAATTCCAGCAATTCGTTGAATCAAGCTTCTTTCTGTTGGCCACAAGGAATTGTTGTTGGCCATTTCTTCGATTAGGTCCCAAGCTTGATCTTCTCCTTTTTCCATCAATGCTCCTCCAGCAGCAGCATCAATTGTGGTTCTCATTATTCCAGAAAGTCCATTATAGAATGTTTGGACTTGAAGCCATTTTGGAATCTCATGGTGAGGACATTTCCGGAGAAAATCTTTGTACCTTTCCCAAGCTTCGTATAGAGTTTCTGATTCTTGTTGTACAAAGGATGTGATGTCATTCCTCAGTTTTCCAGTTCTGGCTGGTGGAAAGTACTTTGCAAGAAATTTGGTGGCTAAAGTGTTCCAAGTTCTGATAGAACCTGCTGGAAGTGAATGTAGCCAAGCTTTAGCTCTGTCATTCAAGGAGTATGGAAAAACACGCAGTCTCATTGCTTCTTCAGCTTCTCGGTTGTAATTGAAAGTGCCAAACTTCCAGGAAGTTGCTGATAGAGGTGAGCACCGGTTCCGGGTAGACCCGGAACCGGTTGGAACCGGACCGGAAATCCGGGTTTGGAACCGGAACCTGTTGTAACCGGTCCGGTTCCGGTTCCAAATAGATGGAATCGATTTTTAACCAGTCCGGTTCCGGTTCCAGAATAATCGGAACCGAAACCGGACCATAGAACCGGAACCGGAACCGAATTTAGAACCAGATTCGATACCCAATTGTAAAACCTACATCTATTGCCTGCTCTTCTCTACAGACCGACTGCATCTCGGACCTTGGATTTGGCCTCTGCACTTAATGTTGGGTCTACTGTTGCCCATCCAGCTGGTGAAACTGAATTGAACAATTATAACTCTAGGTCGGTCCTCGAAATTGCTTTCCAATTCACGTTTGAGAATCATATGCGAGACAATGTGGCAGCTATGGCTTGTCAGTACTCAGTACGTGCGAAGTGTAGTGGGGTCTGTTCAGAGGGTGGCAATGGCTATTGCCCCCTCCCGGGCTAGCATGCATGTAGAGCCAAGATCACTTCCTGGTTCACCAGAGCCAGAGGCTCTTAATTTGACACGATGGATTAGCCAAAGTTACAGGTTTGACTATATGCTCTTTTTTTATCTTATTATTGCCGAGCTTTAGAATGAAAGCTGCATGTTTTTTTTTTTGGGGGAGTAATTGTTAGGATATACAAATGGTCACTCTATCATCTTTTTTTATTTTTTGTTACCGTGATGATAATGTTGTGTTTGTTTAAGGATACACAATGGGGGAGATGATCTTCAGGCTGAGTCCCCAACTGCGATGCTTTGTTGAAGCAACTTTGGCAGCATTCAGATGCAATCATATGCTGTTCCTTGAAAATTAATGTAATTCAGAAATAAATAGGGTAATTCAGAACCGGACCGGAACCGAATTGGAACCGAATAATAGGGTACCCTATTTAATTGGGTAGGTTCCGGTTCCACTTAGTTAGGAACCGATTTTTTTCGGGTAGGTTCCGGTTCCATGCGGAACCGGAACCGAAACCGGTTTTGCTCACCCCTAGTTGCTGATGTGGGTATTAGGATCTTCAGTTGCTTTTCCCCCAAATTGCACTGATTGCTGAATCATCTGAATGCAAGTTTTGATGTCACCTGCATTCGCTGGTAAAGGAGGAAGTACAATACATGAAATGAGGCCATCAACCACCGGAATAATTCTGTCTCGAATGGGAATTGGTGGTGCAATCTCCAAAGGTTCAGGTTCCATGTTAACAATTGCTTCTTGGCCTTGTCTCCTTTCCCTTCTCAACTGTCTGATGATTCTTTCAATTTCTGGGTCAAGCGGTCGTAGTTCAAAGCTTCTGGTTCGTCTCATTAAGATTCTGATAACCTGAAACACAATAAAACGAAAACAATAAGTAAAAAGAAAATTAGATACAAGTAACGTATCTAACCCCTAAACTAATAGTAAAAGATAAAGAAGTCCCCAGCAACGGCGCCAAAAACTTGACCGGCGTAATCACACACGTATAACGCAAGCGCACGTATTGTTCAAGTAGTATAAAAAGTATCGATCCCACGAGGACTTAATATCTATTCTATTAATTTTATGAGGTCAAGTGATTACTAATATCTAACAAGTTGTTTGAAAGGATAATGATGATTCTAAATTTAAAACAAGTAAAAGAAATTGAGAGTAGATTAATGAGAATTAAAACTATCTAGGGTTGTGAATTCTTCCAATATTAATTAAAAGATGAAGTAGTTAAATCATAGTTGGGTAAATATTGATTTATTAATCTGGAATATTAAATTATGTAAAAGCCTCTTCCGATGGTCATTTACAAATACCTAGTTTAATTCAATTGAATTATATGTCTATGTCAACCAAATTACCTAGATTCATTAAGTTTGAATTCCAATTATGATTACCCCCGCCTAACAGATATATTCCTATCCTGTAAGGAAATCTATTAAAGGTTTATCTATCCTTAAAGAAGATCGTGGGTTGTTGAGTATAAGGTCTTTAAACTTAAAGTCTCTATGTCTAGTTCATTTTAGGTTTATCTATTCAATTTTATTAGTGATCAGTTAATAAAAAGGCATTAAGATTATGACTCAACAAATAACTCTTTAATTACCCAAACTATAATCTAATCCTTTTTAAAACCGGTGATATTAGATTTTATCACAACCCTAGATATTTAATTTAGTTACAACACATAGCTAAAGCTGATATAAACTTAAAAGACATAAAATGAAATTACTGAAAAGTAATAAAAAGAAATGCTAAGGTAAAAGGAATTAACTTCTACTATTCACTATTTAGATATCTCCCATAAAATAATATATATAATCTTGTGATATTTTAAATCAACCTTCCGGAATGGCGGTATCCTGATTAAGTCAAATTCAAATATACCAGCCATAAGGCGGAACAGAAATATAAACTTAAACCAACCGTCTAGTATGGCGGTATCCTCATTAAGTCAGGTTTAACCAATTTAAATTGAATAACCAACCGTCCGGAATGGCGGTATCCTTTATTAATTCAGGTTTTAAATAGTTTATATATTATATTTTAAGGGAGATTAATCTAAATAGCAAAAGTAAAAGAATTACCTTTTTACCTCAGCATGGAGAAGTTAGCTCCTCATGGATGAATGAAAACTACTATTTATAGAAGAGAATTACTACTACAAACGTAAATAAAACTGAATAAAAGAAACTAAAGAAGAGAACTATCAATTTATTTATAAGGATTTCAGAGGATGAGGTACATTTGAAACTTAAGAAATCAAACTCAATTTATAGGCAAAAAAATTCAATTCTTTATTATTATTTTTCTGATTTTTTTTTTTGGATTGCTGAATTTTTGACACGTGGCATGGTGGCTAAAAAAAACGGCTTGTTGAATTTTTGACACGTGGCATGCGGTGCACGTTAGCAGATTGCTTGTGATGATGACATGTGGCATGGTGCACGTTAGCAAAGTCAAACTTGGCAACTTTGACTTGTTGACCTGGCGCATATTAGCAGTCTCCGGTGCACGTTAGAGGTCGGGATGCCAAGGGTTTCAGTGTCGAGACGCCTAAAATTACCAAAATACCCTTTTTGCCAAATATCACAGTTTTGCTCCAAATCACCTCCAGAATGTCCTGAAACTTTATTTATCTACAAAATAAACCAAATACATCAAAATATTCACAAAACTCAAGAAACTATACAAAATATTAAGTTAAATGAGTGAGAAATAGTGATAGTTTTACAACTCATCAATGGTTCGGCTTAATATACTATCTCGTCAACGAAAGTGGAGCTTCGGGTTTTTAGTGGAATAACCTGGAGTTAATAATTCAGAATATTTAATTAAGAGCTTAGTTAATATTTCGAGATTATTGAAGCTCGGAACCGTAGGTCCATTTGGTCCCCGTGCTAGCTCAATATACTGTAGCGGATTTAGTATAATTGGATAATCCAATTATATACCCAAATATGAATAAATATTATTAATATGATTAATAATATTATTATGTCACATTATATTAAAGTTTAACATATGGTTTTTCATAATTTGATAATTATTAATTACATATTATTAAATTATATTAGATATATAATTTAATAAATAAAGATATATTTTTTGAGATTCCAAAAATAGTTTTTGGAAAGCCTATTGATAGCTTTGGAAGTTATCAATTTAAAAGGACAATTACATCTTTAATTTTGTGGTTTAATTTTATCATGATGATGACATTCAATACTTGATATATGTTACAAAAATTAAAGAGGGTAACTGGTGGCTTGGCCAAAAATTACATGGGTGGGAGAGGAAAGGATTTGTTAATTTTGGAAATTAATTATCCTAAGTATACAAAAAAAATTTTATTTTTTCTTTTTGCCATAATCTCTTATGCAACCCTAGCCTCCATCTTCTTGTTCTCCAATTCTCTCATAGTGTTGAGAAAACAAAAATAAGAACAATAAGAAAATAAAATATAAATACAAGTGTGATTCCATCTCTAAAACGTTTAGGGATTTAATATTGTGAGTCTAGCCCACACTAGTTTCCGTTGGTAATGAGATATAGGTCGGAAGACTTTTTGGTGTCGAACAAATAATCATCTTCATCTTTTTTCTTATTTGGTATTCGGCAGTGAGGCTTGTTTTTGCTAATTACTGCCCCTTATTTGGTAAAACGGAACACGATTTGGTTTCTTTTTAATCCAGAATTTTTGGGGAACATATAGTGGTGTTTTGGGGCTGTTTTCAAGTTAAAAATCAGAACTAAAACACAGCCACTGTCCACGAATTTCAGAGGTTGTTTCGGCAATACACTGGGCGTGAATCGGGTCCAAAACAGTCCAGTTTTTGTACGACTGTTCAAGACTATTTGGGGACTATTCCGGGGCTGTTTCGGGCCTGGAATTTTGTCTAAAACAGAAGTAAAATTTCAGTTTGTGGTATTGGTTGTATTCGGCCACTCTAAGGGAATGGTAGAAAAAATTTCAAGTTTGATCCGTGTGCCTAAGGCGTATCCGCTGCGCAAGAAAAGTGGTTCCTACAATTGGTATCAGAGCAAGGTTGAAAAGTATTCTTAACCCTTCTCTTTTTCATTTAAATTTTCTGTTCGAGGACTGTTCTGGGGCTGTTTCGGGGCTGGAATTTTATTAAATAGAAGAAAAATTCCGGTTGTGGTTATATATATATATATATGTGTGTGTGTGTGTGTGTGTGTGTGTTGTGTGTGTATTTCTTTGAATCAAAACACGAACCAAAATAGAATCCCATAATGAAATGACTCATGAATAATTCTAGGTCACCCAAAGGTGGTCAAGTGATTCTAGAATGATAGTCATAGTTCCAAGCTATTATCCAGAGTTCCAAACTCTAATTTTATGTTTAGGTCCAACATAAACATTTTGACCCAATTATAAACATATTGTGTTTATGCTTCCAAAGCATACATACACAATTTATTAGCCTAATTTCAACATCAAGTTATGTTATTATGTATCAAATATATAATACATTACTATATATTTCACTAATGATAACCCACTAATGAAAACATAGCTTTAGAGAATATCAAACTTACCTAGTAAGCTTGATATCAATATCCAATCTTCTTCTCCTTGTTGAAATATTGTAGAGAACTTCCAAAGCTAGCAAGCTTGTTTCCAAGATCAAATATTGATTCCAAAATTAGCAAACTTGATTCCAAGATCCAATCTTGATTTCTCATTTTTGAAATATTGTAGAGAATTTCCAAAGTTTCCTTAAATACTTCTTTTACTTAGGCTAATATTTCTAATTCTTGTTTGTTTTAGCTTTCACAAGCTTAAATTTCTTAAGCTCAAGCTTAAATGAAAACTTGCTCAAGCTAGCATTTTATAGCAAAACTTATGCAAATTTTAATTAATAAAAGTCTTAATCAACTTTTAAGTGGGCTTAATCCAATTTGTACAAGTATGTATAATTAGGTGTGACAAAGTTTAACACTTTGTCTTAAATCATATTTGTCTACCACTTTGATTTAATCCAATTAAATCAAGACAAAGTTTAACAAATTGATTAGTTCATTGTCTACCACTTTGATTTAATCTAATTAAATCAAGACAAATACATTTATTATTACATAATTATAATTATCAGAATATCCTCCAATGGTAGAGATTTTTATGAAATTACAACAAAATCCTTGTGTGATTTTGGATTAATCCAATTGGGTTAAAGTAAATAATTATTATTATCCAATAATACTTAATTATTTTAATTCATAATTATATTATCAAACATTATTGGCTACCAAAGTGCTCAACGAGTACACTTCATATTGTGAGACTCTCTAAATCCAGACATGTTCGCCATATAAGACTAGCTTATATGTACGTAATTCGGCCATCTCCTAATTCATGAAGAACACGAACGACATTTATGAACTATACAAGTCTAGGTCATCACATATATTTAGCAATCCCTCCGTCGTAGGCTATCCAAGTTGTGCTTATGAAACATAGATTACACCTTCAAGTTTCTGAGGCGCACATCTCATGTCGACATGTCCATGATTCTTTACAACTAATCAGAAATTATTTTTGATATATGCAATCCACCCTAGGTGATCGGCTTTGTCCAAAGTCTTAAGAATCGTGACTTACTCACATGGATAACCTAAATCCCTTATGGTATACATACGGGCCGACAGATTCTATATTGATACGCACTTGATTAACGAGTGAATCAGTCCACACCCAACGAACATCTAGCGGTGAGACCATGAAAGGTCTTTGACATATATGGCATCAAAGTGTGGAGGATCACACACAAAATCAATGTTATTCTATAGTCAAATGATCATATATGCTACTCGACTCAAGGAGATTTCTATTGTTGATGGTGTGCACTTCCAACTATTAGGAATCACATGTGAGTCATTCAGTATTCGCTCCAACGAATACCCACATGTCTATACGAGCTTCTCTTGCTCATGGTGTATTAGGTTAAACCATTGGAACTCCAATTCCAATATACGACATGTGCTAGTCTTCTAGGTTATAGGAATTCAACCGTATTCCAAAATCAACGACTATGAATATTTACTTTAAGAATAGTTTATAATAGTAATACTATCTCAATTTCGGACCATCTAGTGTCCAGTATTACTACATGACTATTCTACGATCGATGTCATTGTTAACATATTTATATATCAATCTATGCATAATGACATTACCATTAATAAGGTTTGAAATGAAAATGTATTTATTTTATTAGTAAATAATAAAATATAATGTATAATACATTATTCGGATTGGCGCTCCAAGCACAAACTCCAACACCTTCAACATCATACATTATCATACTCAAACTCACACACTACACCTTTATATAATTTGTAGTGAGCTTAGAACACCTGAATTAGCAACTCACATATTAAATCTTCTTATCTTTTGTGAGTGCCCAAGTGAATTGTAAAACCTTAATATTCATACACTTGTGGTTGATAAATCCCTTTGTGAGTGGGTATACTCAAAAGGGTAGTTGTTGTAAAAGGTTGTGAGTAAGCCTAGAGCCATTGGAAAACACTTGTGTAAAAGTTTGGAATGAACCTAGCGGACAAAACTCTTAGTTGCGAATGAGCCACATAAAACTTGGTGTAAGTTATGGATTCAACTTAGTGGAAATATTCAAGTGTGGCTTAGGGGAGTGCTCGTAGGCAAAGAGTTAGTCGAACCACTATAAATCACTGGTGTCAATTTCTCTATCCATAAACTCATTTATATTATCGCAAGTTTATTTTATATTTGAATATTAGTAATATATTGTAATTGAGAAATTGATTGATAAGCTTAATTAGTAAAGCTACTAGCTTTGTAGCGTAAAATATGTAAGAATTTTGTTTTCCGCATATTTAGACCATTACCTAATTCACCCCTCTTGAGTATAGAGAGATGGTTTATTATGTGCTTGTAGATAATTTCAATTAGTATCAGAGCGAGGTTTTCTCAATAAAGACCTAATCGTCCGAGAATCGATCATGGCCCATACAAGCTACACAATAAATCTTGCCGATGGAATTTCAACAACTAGACCTCCATTTTACACCGAAATTGATTATAGCTATTGGAAGATGAAGATGTTGAACTGCCTTCTTATCGTTGATGTGCAATCATTCAGAGTGATCACACAAGGTACAACAATACCAATGAATAAAGATAGCAATGATGTGGAGATTCCTAAGTCGCATACTGAATGGACCGATGAGGAATTCATGGAAGCCTATAAAAATACTAAGGCACTCAACCATCTTCTTTGTGCGATTAATCAGAGTCAAATAAACAAACATCTGGAGTTTGGAAATTCATATGAATTGTAGAAGTCTTTGGAAATGGTTAATGAGGGCACAAGCCAAGTCAATGAGTCAAAGATCAACCGGTTCATGTGTGAGTTGGATAGCTTCAAAATGGAAGTCAGTGAAGATATTGAGTATATGATTTCGAGGTTCACAATGATAGTGAATCAACTTAGTGTTTTAGGGAAAAACATTGACTCTAGTGATCAAGTGAAGAAAATTCTTAGATCACTCCCTAACGAATATAGAATTTGTACCTCCTCCATCAATGAATCAAATAATATCAATAATTTAAAATTGGATGATTTGGTGGGAAAATTATTGGAATATGAGATGAAGCTCAAGATGAACCTAAGGGAAAAAGAAGAAAAGAATAAGTAGCAGGTATCCCTCATTTATGATAAAAATGGATTATGCTAGCTCAAGTGATTAAGAATAAGAGAGTGAAGATGAGTTGGCACATTTGATCAAGAAGGTCAAGAAGTTCATCAAATCTGAAATGTATAAAGTGAAATCTCGGTTGGATGAGAAGAGAGATGAGAATTGGCCACGAAAGTACAAGAAAGATAAAGTCATATGCTATGAGTGTGAAAAGCCGGGCCATGTGATTTTCGATTGTCCAATGAGGAGATTCAAAGGAAAATTCAAAAAGAAAGCAATGAAGGCAACTTTGAGCGATAACAACTCTAGCTCATCCGAGGAGGAAAGTGGTGAGGGAATAAGAAATCTCTCTTTTTTGGCTATTGTTGATCTTTAAGAGTAAAGCGATGAGGAAAAGGTACATGATTCCCTTAAATATAATGAATTGCATTAATTGTATGATTTGCTAAGGAAGAAGCATAAATTGATCAAAAATGAGCATTCATCACTATTACATGCTCATGCATCAATTGTTGAGAAAATCAAATGCATGAAAAAGAAATCACATGCTTAAAAGATGAAAAGCTAAAATTTGAAATGAGCATATCTATCATGTCATCTAGCTCTAGTATATATGATTACAAATCTATAACGGATAAGAATGTTGTATTGGATAAAAAGATTGTGGATTTACATAACATCATTACTAAGTTCACTTTGGGAGAGAAAACTTTTAATTTTTTGATTGAATCCAAAAAATGTGCTCTTAAAAGAGAATGACTATGATATAGACCTTACATCAAACGAAATTTTTTGAAGAATTATTTTGTAAAGGCTTTTAATTCTCATACACATATCATTTTTGATGAAAATATCACATGTCATGCATGCAATAGAAAAGGACACAAAATATTTAATTGCATGTACAAAAATACAAAAGTGAATGCACGGGTTCCCCAAGGAACCAAGACTAACCCTCATAGACCTAAGAAAGTTTGGGTACCAAAATATGCTTAAATGAATTTATAGGGGAAGTTTTGGGAAATGTCAACCAATGAGAAATGTTAATGATCCTAAAGACATGACAAAAATGAGGAAAGAACTCAAAAAGAGAAGAATGTCAAATGTTCTACCTCAAAAATGAATGAATTTGATAATTGGTGGATTTTCCACTAAGCGAAAACGGTAATAAGTGAAATCTGTGTTTACGAAAATATTGGTTTCGTTTCCTCCAACTTATATATGTATGTTTATCGACATGATTTGGACCTGATTTTGAAGCATACTAGTGATTAGGCAACTTGAATTTAATTTGGTTTCATCCTATGCTTAATCATATTTTTAATCTCATTAAGTATCAATTGGTATAACATATGACATATTGATTTATATGATATGTGTGATCTTTTTTTTAATGTTGATATGTTTTACCATTGATCATTATTAGTTGAAAATGAAATGCATGTATATTGCTTATTTTGAATGATTTTAATGATCTATGCATGTACTTCATATTGAATGGAAAAATGAGAAAAATACTAAATGTGCATGCTAATGAACTTTCATATGTTTTTATGCACATATTGGTCGGTATCTCATAAAACTTCAACATTTACTTCTCCATCCTTTTTGATAATGTCAAAAGAGGAGAAATCATATAATGAGAATAAAACTTGTGTATACCCTCACCCTTGTATTAAGGGGGAGCAAAATATGTACTAATATGTTTGTCTAAGTTTTTATATAGCTATATTGAAGACAATCACACATTAAGAGAGAGCTAATATTGAGGGGGAGTAAAATCATTAACAAATTTGGACTCTAAAAAGCTCACAGGTTTTAAAGATTGTCATCATAAAAAAAATGATATTATTAGCGACATATTCGCATGATGAATTTCGACGATGCAATACTAGAAGACTCCGACTTGCATTAGCGGACATTACAAAAAAATATGTCGAAGCACATTGGTGGTAAAGAGCAAATGGATGTGAAGACTAACGCATATTGAAGATAATATTGTGTGATTTTAGTTTAGGGTTCTCTTTGTAAGTGAGTTGTAAATTTAAGTCTTTAAGCTTATAGGATATATGCACATTCATTTAGATGCATTAGGCTCGTGTGCAAAATATTTTTAAATCTTAAAATCCTGCATTTTGGCATTGAGATCGGCATACCAGCCCCCCACACCGGCATACCAGTGACCTGCCTTTGTTTTGAGCAATTTTGCATCGCCTCTAGAACCGAGCTACTCCATACCGGTTACCCATACCGGTCAGTGTAGAGTTTTCACAGTTACTATAACTGGTCTAGAGCATACCGGTATTCATACGGTCTTATTTGCGCTTACCGATGTCAAATGGTAATATTTTATAGCCGTTGTAATAGCATACTAACATACCGACCTCTGCGCAAACAACAAGGATAACTTTCATTTTCTCTATAAATTGAGTCCTTATTTCGTTTTTGTGAAGCTATTGAACCGTCATACAGTTTCTAAGGGGAAAACAGAGAGTTTACAAAACCTTCATCATCATACACTCTCATACTCAAGTTCACACACTACACCTTCATATCATTTGTAGTGAGCTTAGAATACTTGAGTTAACAACTCACATCTTGAATCTTCTTATCTTTTGTGAGTTCTCGAGTGAATTGTAAAACCTTCATATCCATACACTTGTGATTGAGAAATCCTTTTGTGAGTAGGTATACTCAAAAGGGCAGTTGTTATAAAAGGTTGTGAGTAAGCCTAAAAAAAAACTCATTGTAAGGGTTTAAGAGTGAGCCATTGGAAAATTCTTGTGTAAAGGTTTGGAGTGAACCTATGGGATAAAACTCTTGGTTGTGAGTGGGCCACTGAAAACTCGGTGTAAGTTGTGGATTTAACTTAGTGGAAATCTTCAAGCGTGGCTTGGGGGAGTGAACGCAGGCAAAATGTTGGTCGAACCACTATAAATCACTGGTGTCAATTTCTTTATCCATAAACTGCTTTATATTATCGCTAGTTTATTTTATATTTGTATATTACTTAATGACTTGCATATTAGTAATATATTGTGATTGCAAAATTGATTGATAAGCTTAATTGGTAAATCTACTAGCTTAGTACCGTAAAATCAGCAAGAATTTTTCTTTACGCATATTTATGTCATTACCCAATGCACCCTCATGGGGTATTGATAGATTGTTTATTGTGTATTTATAGGTAATTTCAGTAATGTAATATCAAAAAATGTTGCTTTAGTTGCAACCATTTATAAAATTTATTATATTCCACTTATCCCAAAAAAAAAAAAAAAAACACTTTTCTTTTTAAATTGTATTTTAAAAGCTTAAAGAAAGATTTTGAGTAGTGATAGTAGTATAATATTTTTCCAACACCTAATGATATATATAAATATTGAAGCATCATTATCTCTTTAGTCTTTCCATGAACCTGAGCATCCACCACTGATATTATACAATCATTAACTTAATTATTATGTGTGTCCACTACAAAAATTATACCATTTAGCGTCGAAATACATCGACGCCAAAAGTCATAGTTTCGACGCAAAATATATTAGCGGTAAAATAATTAGACGCAAAAATTGGACGCCGAAATGTCGATGAGAATAACTTTTAGCGTCGAAATAAATAAATGCGACGCTAAAAAATATATTTTGCGTCCAATTTATTTCGACGCTAAACTAAATTTTCTGACGCTATAGGTTATATTTGGCGACGAAATAATTCGACGCTAAAAGTTTGACTTTTATCGTCGACACCTTTCGACGAAATATCTGTTTACTTACAACGGCGGTTTTTTTGTTACTATTAGCGTCGAAATTTTAGACGCCAAAAGTCAAACTTTTAGCGTTGACTATTTCGACGAAAATAGTTAAAAAAATTTGTTTTTTAAAAAAATTATTAATTTACTTCTTTTTGGTCTAAAATAATTAATTTAATATTTAATTTAATTGAAAAAAATTTCTGATTAATAACAGAATTACAAAATATTATAATAATTATTATATTGAAATTTTTTTTAGAAAAAAAACATATTATATTAAAACTATTTGTTCAAAATGTTTATACAAAACCAAATATAAAATTTATTGCTGCTGTGATGGGGGACGCTCGAGCCCGATGCACCCTGACTGATTGAGGCCTCCAACATCTGACGGAAATGGAGCATTTGCTGTTCTAACTGCTCCATCTTCTTCTCGTGGTCCAGCTTGACCTGTTGTAGCTCGTCCTTAGTCTGCTTCAGCTCGTCTCGGGTGGTGGCTAACTCGTCTCGAAGAGAGGCATTTTCCGAATTAACAATATTGCGTCCAGATGACATCGTCTTCTTACGAGTGCCAAGGCCAACGTTGTAAGCTGTCTGATTCTTGAAAACCAATTACGACAAATGCTCATCTGGTATCGGGTCGGACCCTGTCTCCTGAGTTTGATGTTGGAGTTCCATCATTTCGATTTGTTTCAAAAAATAAGTTAATATTAGAATTTCAGAAAAAAAAAATTAACATATATAATATTAATTATTTTATTTTAAAAACTGAAACTTACATAGCAGCGTTCGGCTTCTTCATTTATCCATTTGTTTCTCTCATTGTAATGCGTCACACGGAAAAAATCTGGAAATGATTGCACCTCACATGTGCTACTCTATTATAAACAGAAAATAAATTCAATATTATTCCACATTAGTAAAAACAATGAACTGTTAAATTTTACGTTAGGATATATTTACCTCAGAATGTTCGGCACGATGTTGGATAAATGGCTTCGAACCTTCACGGTGGTTAAAACTCAAGTGACTTCGATTTTCCGCATTTGCGTGACATTTATACTGCATTTACCAACACTGTAAGTACCGAAAACAAAGACAATTATAAATTTCCGTTTATTTCAAAATTTACCTCGTGTTTTTTGCTAGACCAAAGCTCACATAAGAATGTCCAGTCTTGATCCTCTATAAAATTAGGCTTGTGTTGTGGAGCATCTGAAGGTCCATGTTCGTCGAATATTGGTTTCAGGACTTTTGTCCTATAATCTTTATAACTTTTCCCC
This sequence comes from Zanthoxylum bungeanum, assembly GCA_019454045.1. NCBI lineage: Eukaryota > Viridiplantae > Streptophyta > Magnoliopsida > Sapindales > Rutaceae > Zanthoxylum > Zanthoxylum bungeanum. The sequence goes on from SKCR01043625.1 coordinate 162,589, forward strand.
ATGTGGTAATCAATATATTGTTGGACATTCACTTTGGTCAGATCGAAGTCGAACCACTCCTACATGAATAGTAACCGAGTAAAAATAAGTATAAAATAAAAATGTTAACTAACAAACAATATTGAAAACTTAATACCGTACGGAAACTCACAAGTAGCGAAGAGAATAGCTGGTTGATTTTCATCTCCCACGGTATCTTTCTCCAAGAAACATAGTAAATATTCAGATCTTTACCAGGGGAACGTGGACCAGGGATAAGCAATGACATAGACATGAACAGATCCTTCATACATTTCCATGGAGGTAAGTTATATGGAATAAAAATAACGGGCCACATGCTATAAGAGTTGTACATATTCCCAAATGGGTTAAAACCATCAGAGCCAAGACCTAACCTGACATTACGGGGGTCCTCAGCGAAACGGGGGTACATGTCATCAAATTCCTTCCACTCGGTTCCATCCACAGGATGTCTAAGTATGCCCTCCGCACCGATCCTCTTTTCATGATGCCACATCATGTCAGTCGCTGTGTGTCGTGACATGAACAATCTCTGCAGCCTGGGCGTTATAGGGAAATATCGAAATATCTTTTGAGGCATTTTCTTCCCCATACCACAGATTTTGTACCGACTTTCACCACATATCGGACAATATTCAAGTGATTCATAATCGGCACGAAATAATACACAATCATACTTACAAGCATGAATGGATTCATACCACATTCCCAGATCACGCAACATTTTCTTTGCCTCGTAGTACGACTTAGGCAATTCGATTCCAACCGGTAATATTTGGCCTAATAACTCTAGCATCATATCAATACTTTTGTTGGTCATTCTGTTGATCACTTTAATGTGTAATAATTTCACAACGAAATTCAAGATCGACATTCCAGCACCTTCAAATGGAATTTTTTTGCCTCATCAAATAGTTCACTAAATAAATTTTGATCATTTCCACTTAACACTGGCATGTCACCACTGACACTATGACCAAGTTGTGGACCTTGTAAGTCATGCAAAGCATCTGTTATCTCATCGTTTGCAGGTTGATTGTAACTACTGCTCCCTTCGCCGGAATCAATAAACCGTGACTGAGAATGATACTGCTCACCGTGATAAATCCACGTACGGTAAGTTGGTGATATTCCTGGCATGTATAAATGATTATGAACTTCATCTAACCGTTTTCTTTTCATATTCAAACAATTTGTATATGGACACCGAACACGACCTTCTGCATCAATGTGTTGCTTTGCGACTTCCATGAACTCATACACTCCATTACGATATTCAACACTCAATCTATCCAGCGAGCTCATCTAATTTCTATCTATTTCAGCGAAATACCTAAATATAATAATATAATTATTAAATAACATATTACACTCATCAACATTAATAATTCATTAATTATTTATTTAAGCATATACATATATATTTAGTTGATAAAGTAAATAGTTTACACAAAAATTCTATTTAGTTAGTTAATTAACTTAATCTACATATATGAACCATAAACCACTAACAAAAAGTATATAATAAACATAATCATAAAAATTGAAAAATATAAAAGAAGATTTACCTTATGGAAAATTGATTACAATTTTATTGAAAATTTGTAGGAGAGTTGTGAGGTTGCAGAGGACAGATTCTGAGATTTTAGAGGATGAAAATGAAGAGAATGGGAGAAAAAACAGAGAGGGTGAATGGTTGGTGGCATTCTGCATTTTAATCTATATTTAGCGTAGAAACATTAAATTTGACGCTAATTGTTGTTTTTTAGCGTCGAATCACCTATTTCGACACTAAATGTCCGATTTTTAGCGTTGACTTAAATTTAGACGCTAAAGATTAAATGATTTTCTGTGGAATCTTCATAAACCTTTAGCGACGCTACTTAGTCGACGCTAAATTTCTAGTTTTTGGCGTCGACTAATATTTTTGACGCCAAAAGTATAACATTTAGCGCCAAAAATTATTGGAATAGTAAAATAATTTAGCGTCGAAAATTATTCGACGCTATAAGAGTACTTTTAGCGTCGATAAGTGTTTTCGACGAAAAAAGTTGAATATTTGACGTTGAAAATTATTTTCGTCGCTAAAATCTTGATATTTAGCGTCGAATATTAATTACGACGTTAAATTGTTGGACGCTAAAAGCCATAATTCTTGTAGTGGTCAATAGTAAGATCAAGAAAGTTTGGAAATATAATTAATTTAAGCAACAGGCTGGGAATCACTATTGTGTAGGATTGTTAAATTAAAGATAACTATTAGGATTGTAAATGAAAAATAACAAAACTAATTTATATCTATTATAATATAAAGACATTTTAAGTTCTCTCATTCATCCTCACATAATCCATGCAGTCTCCTTAATTCAAGGATTTCCATCAACAGGGTTGATGGCAAACACGGGTACGTAGGGCGTGCTGTACAAAATAAAGACTTGTATCTTGGGACACTTGGTAACTGGTAAGTGTATGTCTATGGTTAATATGATGATTAAACATTAAAATATATAAGCCCTAAGTTTAAGACCAAGTATTCTCCAATGATTTTAATTGGTAATTATCTAAATCTAGAATATATATGTTATGACAGCCACCGAAGAAAAGACAGTCAAGGTATATGATATAGCGATTATAAAATTCCGGGGTGTGAATATTGTCACCATTTTTTAGATGAAATACTATATGATGTTGAATCCATTGGCAAGAGTACTCAACTGATAGGTGAGCTGCCAAGCTTAATCTTATAAGTAACATATATGTTGAAACACTACAAGAAAATAGATCTTTAGCGTCCAATATTTTAGCGTCGAAATTATTTTGGACGCTAATAATTAATTTTCGTGTCGATTTTGTTATTCGACGCAAAATAATAAACTTTTAGCGTCGAAAAATTGGGTAAACTTTTAGCGTCAAATAACTAATACGACGCCAAAAATTGTATCTTTAGCGTCGAATAATATGTCGACGCTAAATGTTTCTGACAATTCCACCGACAATCCCCTTCCCTTTAGCGTCGAAATAATTTTCAACGCTAAAGGTACAACTTTTGGCGTGTATTAGCTATTCGACGCTAAAATGTGAAGATTTAGCGTCAATAGTATGCCGACGCTAAATGTTTCTGAAAATACCACCGACAATCCCATTACCGTTAGCGTCGAAATTTAATTTCAACGGTAAATGGTAAGTTTTTAGTGTTGAAATGCAGAAACACCAACACTTCTTCCCCCATCCGCTCTTTCTCTCCTCTGCAATTTTATTCTCTCATCTGCAAGTTCACTCACAACTTTCCTACAAATTTTCAACAAAACTCTAATTTTTCATAAGGTAATTTTTATTTCATCTCTCTTTATTTTTCCTTATATTTGAATCAGTACTCTCACTTAATTAATTTAAGTTTAATCTTTCTAAAAAATTAGGGTTTTAATTTCTTATAATGAAATTTATTATATATATTGTGTTAGTTAGTTAATTTGTTGATAGTTGTTTATGATGCATATATGTAGATTAGTTAATTAACTAAATATGTTTTGTTTTGTAATTAATTAACTAAATATGTGTATGCTTAAATAAATAATTAATGAATTTGTGATGTTGATGAGTTTAATATAATGTCTAATAATTATATTTTTATATGTATATATTTGGCTGAAATAGATAGAAATTGGATGAGCTCGGTGGATAGATTGAGTGTTGAATATCGTAATGGAGTTTATGAGTTCATGGAATCAGCAAAGCAACACATTGATGCAGAAGGTCGTGTTCGGTGTCCATGTACAAATTGTTTGAATAGGAAAAAGGAAACGGTTAGATGAAGTTGAGAATCATTTATACATGTCGGGAATATCACCAACATACCGTACGTGGATTTATTTATATTAATTTAATTACATTAGATTCTGAATGTTTTCAAAGTTTTGTATTTCTTTGAGTTATTTTTCTATTGCTCATCAATAGAGTAATAAGATGAACCTTACAAGTTAGCTATAATGTCTTTTACCAGTTCCGTTTAAATTCGGAATGAATGATTTGAAAATGGGGTTTCCAACTATTAAAAAAAAAAAGACTTTCACTTGAATAATTCCAAAGTAGCTTGTGTGTTATTTTGGAAATTTCAACTAATGTGATATTTTAAAATTTTACTTTTAACATGAAACTATTTCTGTGTGCTAATATACTATACTGTTACATAATCTTTTTGTTCGTTTTACAGAGTATTTATTCATAATTTAGTATTTTTCAAATTATTTTTATTTTTTCACTTAATATAACAAATCATACACAAAGAATCAAAATGAACTTGTAAGCTAGAAAGACAAATATATTAAATAGCAATCACTCATTAGTGGTTGCCACGTCATCATCTTATTGTGGATGATATAAGCATCGGTGTATATTTGTGCAAGTAGTATTTTCTTAATTTAGGAATGGGGCATATTTCTAAGTTGGGTTTTAAATAGATTAATTATAATATTAAAATAAAAATCATAATTAGAAACAAATTCCTGGATTCCATGCTAATTGGTATACTCCCCCACAACCAATGTTATTAAAACCAAATTGGGCCGATCGGTTTAACTGATCGAATTGAGAATCAATCATGAGTTTTGTTAAAAATCAATTCGGAAAAATCCGGTCAAAATCGATGAATCGATTTAATTTTTTTAATTTTTAATTTTTAATTAAATAAAATTATTTATGACGTCAGTTAGTTCTGTCGGTTTTTTCAACACGGTACAACCAGTCAAACCAATGATCCGTTGAACATTTTAAATCACCGATTCGATCACCAATCCAATTCTAAAAACAGTACCGACAACTATCTGATGCTATTCTAACGGATCGGAACACATAGAGATATAGCATTAGATACCCATGAATCATAAATGACGAATTATAAATAAAGAAGGAAAAACCCACCTTAAGGCCCCTGTACTCTCAATGTTTTTTACATTACACCCCTGTACTAAATTTTCTACACATTGCACCCCTGTACTCTCAGTGTTTTTTACATTGCACCCCTGTACTAAATTTTCTACACATTGCACCCTTGCACTCTCAAAAAATTGACATTCCACCCTTATTTTAACGGCAAGTTAACAGAGTTGAGAAATATTCTGACATCACCCACCCTTATTTCGGATTGGACCGAGCAAATTTTTTTACTTTGAAGTTATGCTAGGGCGCATAACTATATGTTAGGGCGCATAAATATTATGCTCCTTCTGATATATTCAAAAATCCAACTAATTTATTGCAAAAATTAGATCAAAACTACGATCTTGGAGTGTTATTAATGAACAACAAAAAATAAACAAAGATGCTTCACGGTTATCAGACATCATTCCTAAAGAACGACAACGAGTATTACATGTCATGCGTGGACATTTATAGCAAATACCCATTTTTTTAGCTCTTCTCTTTTTAGCATAGGTGCTTCTTCCTAAACCAGGCAGATATGACACAAATAAGGGTGGGTGATGTCAGAATATTTCTTAACTCTGTTAACTTGCCGTTAAAATAAGGGTGAAATGTCAATTTTTTGAGAGTACAGGGGTGCAATGTGTAAAAATTTTAGTACATGGGTGCAATGTAAAAACTTTGAGAGTACAGGGGTGCAATGTGTAGAAAATTTAGTATAGGGGTGTAATGTAAAAAACATTGAGAGTACAGGGGCCTCAAGGTGGGTTTTTCCAATAAAGAACTGCTGCATTAGTTACGTGTAATTGTAAAAAAAAACTAATATAATGCATGGATTCATTTTACATTTTGAGCTCTTGTTCCAAAGTGGTAACCCCCGGAGCCTAGAGCTAACTTTAAATAGTGGGCTCTATTAGGGTAGCATAAGGTCGTGCCACGCCGGGGTTGAGACTTTATAGTATTGTAAAAAAAAATTTGTTTCCTGAAAAAACTTGTTTTTGAAATATTTTAATATGTAAAAAAATTAAATATTTTTAATAGTATTTTGAATTGGACCCTAAAAAGTTTAGTAACAATTGAATGTATTTGAAACTAAAATAGATTTATTTTATTAAAATATCGAGTAGCAAAAAATCGATCAAACTCGGTAAAAATATGTCAAAATCGATGAACCGGATCAGATCTGTTCAATTTTTTTTAATTTTTAAAATCAAAAACTAAAATTTAATATTTTGATAATTTTTAATTAAATAAAACTATTTATAACATATGTCGATTCTACCGAAATTTTTTCAGAATGATTCAACCGACCGAACCACTGACCAACTAAACCTTTTGGATCACCAATTTAATCACTAATTCGATTATGAAAACATCGGATTTTTAAGCTGAATCGATGACAATTCAGTAAAGACCTAACTATCAAATATAAGTTGACAAGACATAGAAAAATGTCACATTAAAACAACTGGTACATGCACAACTCAATTTATACATCAAAGAAGACAGCTAGTTAGCTGTGACGTTAATGACAGACGAAATGGTCACCGAGGACAAAATTAAGGGATGGCTAAACCGCGTTAGTCTCGCAATCGCCATGCGAGGGCAATAATTAATTAGAGCGTTACTCTTTTGACCTTCATACAACTTTAAAATGTGAACCTTGTATGTTAAATTCTATTGGTCACCATAGAAGGGTATGGGGAAAGTGATGGATTTGGATTCAGTTTTTGGTTGAATTTTGTATTTCAGATTTTTAATAAATATGATAAATAATTATTAGATAATAATTTAAATAAAACTAAATATTATATTATTATTAAAATATATGAGTCAGAAAAATTTAGATCCAAATTTGAAAGGGATATATTATTATGATTAAAAACTTCTTGGAAACAGGGGATTATTAAGTAGCTTGCATGTCTCAGGGTGGCGAAATATTTCTTCCCTGCATTTGCCTGCCTGCCTTAATACGTTACTAAAAAGTAAAAACGATTAATTAAATCCTTTATAACCAAAGAAGTCAATTCAACGCGGCACTTTTTTAAACCAGCTGTCATCTTGAGTACCGATACTCATTCATATAAATACCTATCAATACGCCCACTTTATCTTCAAAGCAAGCAAACCCAACAAAAGCGATTCTCTGTCTTTACACAA